>VXBU01007090.1:495639-614392 GCA_013400315.1 Bombycilla garrulus
CTCCAGCCCTGTCCCGCTCCAGTCCTGTCCCGCTCCAGCCCTGTCCCCTCTCCAGCCCTGTCCCCGCTCCAGCCCTGTCCCCGCTCCAGCCCTGTCCCGCTCTAGCGCTGTCCCCTCCGTGGGTGCCCGGGCGCCCGCGGTGGCCGCAGCGCAGCGCACGGAGACACCTCGCGGCGAGCCCTGTGACTACACAGGATGCCAGAGTCCCCTCCCCGTCCAGCCCCACTGACCCAAGAGCCCCTGGGCGAGGCCGAAGGCAAGCGGTGCTGGACCAGCTCTTGTGAACAGTTCAAAAGGCCAAAGCTGTTACCCTGTGCACTGCAGTGGGTGAGCGAGTGCATCACCCGCAGGAGCTCCCAAAGCCCAGCAGCAGCACAGCGAGCTGGGCAGAAGGCCAAGGACAGGAGGCCAAGGGCAGGAAGATGGTCAAGCCTGATGGCCAAAGCAGATGCTGTTGAGTTGGTTTTTGAGAATCTGTCAGTGCTGTAGGAGAGCAGAACACAGACAACCCTAGGACATTCTTCTGCTCTGCACAGGTAGGGTGTAAAAGTTAGTTTTCCTCCTTAAGGCTGACAAAAAGAGATGATGCAGGACAGTGTCACAGCTGAGGAGTTCTCCTGTGGAGTACAGGCCACACAGATTTGTACTTCATCAGTACACATCTGGCCAAACCCCCTGGGACCTGCAATTTTTTTCCCCAAAGGGCTGAGGTGATCACCCACCATGTGGCTGGAGACAGAGCCTCCCTGCTGCCTACTGGCCATGTGTGCACGACTGCAGCAGAGCAGAGCTTTCCTCTGAAAACGAGAGGCTGGCAGCCTACACTTCTGGTGCTGAGGCACTGCTGGAAGCTTGCTCTACTTGGGGGCTTTGGTTTCCTTGACTTGAAAACAAAGTAGTAATATATGACCTGCAAGGGTGTCATTATCATAGCAGAGATCTTGGAGGTCCTTGGAAGAGAAGTGCTGGAGAAATGCAACCTATTAAAAATGCAGTTTTCTCCTTGCCAATTCTATTCCGCTTCAAGGAAAGGGGCTTTTGCAATGACAGCTGGGATGAGCTGGTTTTGACAAGTCAGAGTATGCAGGTATTAGTGGAAGCTTTAAGTGAAACATTACTAAAAAACTACATAGTTTACAGTGGTTTTGCCTTCCATGCCCAACTGCTTCACCTTTCCTAGAAACAATCAATGTGGTGGGCACTGAAGTGTCAAGAACCCATACTTGATTTCAGCAGGGTACCAGCAAGTCCAGAAAAGCATAATTGTTCAGACAAGTTCTTCAGCATATTCTCCCAGTGGGTTTCTGGCTGGACAGCATGGACCTGAGCCAACCCTGTCCTGTGAGATAATCTCTGCTCTTGTAACTCATTGGAGTTCTCAGGTAGTAAACTTATTACAAGGCATATTTTCACACTTACTTGCCACTCTCTAGAGTTATTTTTTTTCCTGCTAAAAATTCTTCTGATTTTAATTTTACACTAAGGGTATGATTTTCCTCCAAGGGTGACTGTCACATGCATCTCCTTGGGGGCTGTACAAAGCTGCATGTGTAGGTTTTCCTGCAGTGCTTTGAGGAATGCTGTCTGGACTGGGGGCTCAGGCAGGCTCTGCCTCCCAGACCAGGGGAGAGGAGCTGAGAGGAGAGACTGAGTGCACCTCACCCCTCCTGATGTGCTGGAAAAGGAACACGCCGGATGCACCAGCTGGTCTCAGGCTCTGCTGGCAAGTGCTGGCATGCACTCCAGCCTGCTCACATGCGTGGGGGAAAGCATCGTGATTTTATAGCATCAGATCACTGCTGGGGCCACAACCTGTTCCTGTGGAGTTACAGCAGAAGAGAGAGGAGATTTTGCCAATGTGTTAACTTTTAATTAAATCTTAATGCCTTTATTAAAGCAAGGAGGGCTTAATTAAGGACTTAGCTAAAATTTAATACTTTAATGGGACTAAAGACTTTAATTTATCACTGAGCTGAAAAAGAAAAAAGCATTAGGGCTCACTCTGAGATGCACATACACACACCAGCCAATTATGAAAGAATCCTGGGGTGTCAGGTTCATTCATCAGAGCGTGCTGTGCACAAGGGCGAATCTGTGGTTGTTCACATTTATGTTACCTGCCTAAAGCATAAGCATAACTTGAGATCATTGTATTAAAAGGTACACGGTACCTTTGTCTCTTTCTAAAGACTTTTGTGAGCTGATGAAGCCTTTCCTCTGGGCTGTCCAATTCTTGCTGCTGCAGCAGCTTGGGGATGAGGCTGGAGGGGTCCTGGTGCACCTGCAAATGCCCAGGCTCTGAGCCCATGAGCTGCTCCTTCAGGGCACTGTGTGATTTGAAGATGCCCCATCACTGGCACACGGCCCACAGCTCTGAGGACTGCACAGTCCTGCCCAGCATTACTGCACTGACAGGAATGCTGCAAGGCATTTAGCTGGCTTTTAAAGGCTGAGTTTTCACGGAGCTCAGAGCTCAGCACCTCCCATCCTCCTCAGACAGATGTTTGTCAATATTTCTTTTGCCTGGGTAATACAAATCCAAGCCACTGCATCTCACTTTCAGCTTTTCAAGTGTGATGTCCTTACACTGTGACACCTGTACCTCACAAATAAGTGGGGTTTAAGCTTCTGAAAGATTCCCCATATGCACTGGTCTTTCAAAGGAATCATTTCCAACCATGTGACTTTTCAAGCTCATAATCCAGTACACCAATAGTTACCTAAAGAGGAATCAGGACTAATGACAAGCACAGAAAATCTACCCTTTTACATTTCTTTACAGTGTGGTTTTGCCCTGTAACATTTTCTGCAACTGCTCTTGAAAATCTTCTGAATGTCAGTAGGTATCATTGTGATTTTGCCAGCAGAAAAGCTGAGGTATGGACGGGGCAGTAAAAGACTAATCCAAGATCAGACAGTGACCCCACAGATATTTTGAAGACACTTCCCCATCAGGCAGTGTGCAGCTGCACTCCTTTGAAGGGAATTGGAGTTTAAATAGAACCTTAGGTTCAGAAAACTCAGCCCTTCTCCTGGGTGTAATGTGATACTATGTGGGGCTTGGCATTTTGGTCAGACTGTCATTTCTTCAAACAGAAATCTGCCCAGCCTCTGGAGAAAGGACACATATGTTTCCTATAACAAGACTGTACATTATTTTTTATATGCATAGGAAGACTATAATATCTGAGAAGACTCATTACGTGCTAACCATTCATATCTGCAATTCTCTGTGGAGTCACATAGGCCTAATACATTACCTACATCAGACACACAGAGGGCCAAAGCTTCATCTCTGTCCAAGGAGCACAGAGCACAGCGCAGCAGGACCAGCAGGTCAGGATGCAGAGACCCCTCTCTGTTTCTCTACCCGCCTTCATCAGGAGCAGAGCAGTCCCCCAGGAACCTCAGCAACACTTAGGGCAGTTTTTCACTGCCAGAGGTGGGAGCACAGCTGGGAGCAATGGGACAGGGTGTAAGGGTGCATGTAGTCCATTCACATCCCCTGGGCTGGTTTGCTGCAGGGACACCAACATACAGGCACTTTCAGGAGCTCTGGGTGATGTGCATATCCATGTGCAAAGTAGACAGAGTGTTAGGGGGGTGTGAACGTGAAATACTCCCCAACCCATGTTAGCCATTTCTCATAAATCAAGAAGATGTGCTGGGTTCCGCCTGCTTGCAATCCTCCCCAGGATGTGAGCAGAACCACTCTCCTAGCACACTGTGCTTGCTGAGTCTGCGTGCTCAGCCTGTGGAGGAGCCTGCGGGTGAGGGGCTGGGGACCTGCCCCATGCACTAGCAGCAATTATTCTACCTTGATTCTTGCTCATCTCTGGCCCATGAAATCCAGGCCAAACTTTGGAGTGTGTGTGGGGGGTGAGGAGATGGAAGCTGGGCCCAAACTGCCTTAACTGGTTCCACAGAGCTGCTGCTTTCCGCAGCGAGCAAGCCAGAACAATGTCATCTCAATACCCCGTGCTAATCTGGGGGAAACTGAGCGTGACCAACTTCACGCATGACAGCCTGGAAGCCAAGCATGGGAGGTCAGCACCAGCTCAGAGCTCCCTCGCAGTTGGATGGAGAGACGAGGCACACGGGCAGGCACATCCCAGTGCCCCGTCACTCTCAGCATCCACTGCCACAGAGCCTGGCCATTGCACCGAGACCCCAGTCCCCACGCTGACAGCCTGAGCTTCCAGGGTCTCAGCTACCCACCAACAAGAAAGGCTGGTGCACGTTTTAGGCATGCTGTCATTAACAAATGAGGCACGGCGCTTGATTAATTCCACAGGTTTCTTCCATTAGGAGCCACTACATCATTGCTACGCGAGAGCCTTCCTCCCCTCAGCGCTGACCTTCCTCCCACAGCTCGCCCATTTCCCTTGGCTGTGGAAGTTATTACAGACTGGTTATTTGAAAGACCTGGAAACCGGGGCAGCCGCTGCTTCCTTTCATCTCCAGCTCTGCTGCTCCTCACTCCTTGGCAGTTTAGAAGGATGGTGGAAGTAATTAATGGCTGGGGAGTGGAGGAGGAGGTGCTCCTAAGAGGGGAGTCAAAAATTCCTCTTGACAATGACCACATGTCTGAGGCTCGGCTACTAGTTCACTTGACAGCAATAAGGGCCTAATAGTCATTAGTCACCACTGCAGACACGCTCCATGCACTTCTCCATACTCTTTTTTTTCCATGATGAAGGCTGAAAGTAAAACAGCATCAACCATCCTGATGCTTTCAACGAACTTTTGTCACCTTGTAGGGAGAGACTGAGGAACTGATGGCTCAGAGAGTTTTCTCAGCATCCCCAGCCACAGACAGGGAAGGATCATCAAGCACAGAAATACAGCAAATAAAAAAAGATTTTAAATTGCCAACTAAAATCCACCAGGAAATGAGACAGCTGGGAAGGGACAGAGAACTCCACAGGGAATTCAGGCTGATTGATATGGAAAGTTTGTGTGACCTGATTCCACATGACCTGCACCTCTCAGTTTATTCTTCCTGTCTCTCTTCCTCAGCAGTCTCTCCCACACCACTCTGCCTTTAATTTCTCTCTGCACCTGATCCTGGGTTATCTAAGGGCTTGCATTCAAAGAACTTTGTTTCTCTGGTGCAAGAAACAGGCATAAAAATACAGTGGTCATACCACAGCCCAAAAGTAAAGGGAGAGCTTGGCTCTACAGCACTGTGTTTAGGGCAGTAGAGAGCGAGGGTCAGACTCCAGCCCCTGCCTCCCGGCCCCACGCCTGCCCAGGCTGAGGCCAGGAACCTGTGTGCTGCTCTCCTTGCTGCCTTTCCCACCCACTCGCACATGATAATATCTGAGGTTTTGGCTCAGAGTCATCTGCAATTAGAACAAATCTGGCAACTTTCTGATGTTAAACTTCAGATAAAATTGGTTGTGAATGAAAAAATAAAAAAGAACGAGTGTTCTAAAGTGGAAATGATATATCTGAGAGTTGATCAGGATCTAGAAGAGTGATGCAGGAATGCTAATGCTCCTCCGTGGAGGATTTGGAGATTACGTTTTGGACTGAGTGCAAAACCAAAACATTTTGAAATGCAGGCAGGAGGAGAGTTCGGCTCTGGATCTTGGCGGCCATCTGCTTGCCAAACTGTCCCACAGCCACAAGTGAGGAAGACTCCCTCAGGCTCTGAGCCTGCCCTAGACCTGCTGACCACAAGGCCAGCGGCTGAGGTACAGACCTGGCACCTGAGCTGTGCCCAGCCCTTGGCTTGCTGCTGTCCCCCGGGTGTGCTAGCAAGGAACAAGGGGGCTCATGTCAGGGCTCAGCAGAGATCCCAGCCTGGGGCCTTGCCAGCCTGCCTTGTCGTGGAGCTGGGATTTTGGACTCTCAAAAGCCCTCTGGAGCAGAGGCTGCAGCTTTGCTTTTCTGAGAATTCTTCATTTTTTCTACTTTATAACCCAGCACTCTGCATCACCTATCCCTCTGTACCCCTGCCAGACAAATTAATCCTGCCATTCCCATTTTTCAGCGGGAAAACAGGAGCACAACAAATCACAGCAGTCGGCCCAGGGCCAGACAGAAGATCTGACCTATTGAATCTAGGTCACGCAGCTCTTCAGCCAGGGTCTTAATTGCAAGATCATCAATTCCTCCATCCACAGCTGTCCGAGACAAGACTTTTTTTCCCAGAAAAGTAGGTAAAAGACTCTTTGGGCCCAGCTGCCTTTCATAAGTATCTTTGCCAAGCTTTTCTGCCCCATTTAAGAGGGCTCAGGCATGGTTTATAAAATATCAGATGGAGAGCTCTGAGATAAAGCCCTTTCTTTTTGTAATGCTCAATACAGTGCGTGATTTGGCTGCAGAGGAAAAGAGTCGCTGTTTGGAAAAGAGTTCTCCTCTCTGCCTGACCTAGACATCAGTCATTATAAGTAATTGTCGTATCAGTGAGAGAAGAGCAGATCATTTCACTGGTGGAGCAGCCATGCTGTTTCTGAGGAAAACTGCAGTCTCCAAGGAAAGCCACAACAGGCTTGATTGGCGCCCAGCTGCCATGCAGAAATTAAACCAGATGAGCGGTGTCAGTCCAGTGGAAGGCAAATGCATGGTAGCTGCTCCAAAAGCCTCTCTGCCCATAGATTTGTCACTGACTGCATTGTTATCTGCAAGGGGGCAGAATCTAATCAGAAACACATTTTTGAGTGAAGGACTGACCTCTGCAGTATCACCAGGAATTTCTGAGGCAGTACAGCTGTGCAAGTGCCTTCCCATCTCTGTGAGGCAGTCATGCCCACTTTCATTTCAGTGCTCCCGGCTCTCATGTGGTGCTGAGAAGCATTTCTTTCCATCTTAAATTCATTCATTGTGTTTGAAATACAGCTGTGGAGCACTGAGATGTTCCAGAAAATGGCAACAAGTCAGAGGGGATCAACTGAAAGAATCAAAGACTCTTATAAGATACCTTGCCTATCCCAGCATTTCACCACAATATTTCTACACAGTGTTCAATAGTGTGTGTTTGGCCACTCATCACTTGTCTTCCACAAAAGCACTTCCTCTTGATTTGGAGAAGCGAGAATGTACATATAACCTTGTTCTAATGATTAATTATTCTCACTGTGAAAAGGAGGGGGAAAAGTGCCTAATTTTATAATTATTTGGCTTCAGCTTTCAGCCAATTTCTTGTTCTGCCTTTCCGTTCAAATTAAACAGCATTTAGTTCTTGGTATTTTCCTTCTGAAAAGTTGCTCCTCTACTGTAGCCAAGTCACCTCTCAGACTTCGTTTTGGAAAGTCAGATGAGCTGAGCTGAGCTTTTTAAATATTTCGTACTGTTTAGCTTGAAATTGTTTGTGATGCTCCTTGTCCCCTGCTCTTCCCCCACCTCCATTTTTAATAATGTGGAGCTAACCCCTAATATGGGCTATAGAGGAAGTCCCATCAGTGTAGCCCAGTGTCAGAATTCCCTATTACTGTTCCATCCTGATCCCTTTTCAGAGCCTGGGGGAAACCCTACTACCATCTAAGGACACAGTTCCCACTCCAAAACTATTCTTCTGAAGGCAAAAGTACCTTTGAGGTCAGATGTTCAAGAGCTATGAAGACTCTGGGCTTGGTCTCCAACAGGAGCAATAGAGAAAATTCTACAGAAGGTAATAACAGCCTCAAGATGTAATTCATTTCCTGCAGAGCATTTTATTAATACCCCTTGAACAGCCACCTTCTCAGAAATGTAAAGCACCCACAGGTGCTCAGCACTGGAGACCTCTGGAAGCTGGCCCCAGGGCTCAGTGTGGAGGGTGCTGGACAGCTTCACCTTCCTGGGCACTGCACACTCTCCACAAAGCCTCCCTAAATGCACCAATTTCAGGCTTTGAGATAGAAACCCTGGAGAGGGTTTGCTGGCATACCAATGACAGGATAAAACTTCACAGAATAAGAGAGATTATTTCTTTGCTCTCTTTTAGCTTTGTTTTCAGGATTACATCAAGTAGTCCTGAAAAAAAATCAAGTACAAAAATCCTTTATATCAAAACTACAGGGATAATAAAATAATCAGAAAAATAAAATATAGAAGAATAAAACCACTCAGTCAATGCTTTGTTGTGTTCTAATCTACTTGATTTTCCCCTGAACCTACTCACAGACTTTAGGAGAAAGGATGGATCAGTAATTCTAACGAACACGCCAATTTTCCAGTGATCTGAGGTCACTGCGGCATCAGGAAGCAGATGAGCTGAACACAAGGTTTTTCATCTTATTCTGCAAGTAAGGGCAGGACTCATGATCCTCTTGCATACATAAATCCCATAAATGCCTGTGCACCTTGTACATGGGATTAAGACCTTTTCAAGGTGAGAAGTTGTAGCCACAATGATATGGTTGGAAAGCTGAGTCTTCACCTGGCATTGAGACAACTTATTCACAAGTTTCTGTTCGTGGCAGTTGGCACTCTGCTAACATGCAAGTGGAATATTTTAAAAGTACTCCCGAAAGTTAAATCTTCCATTTTAATATTCAGAATAACAAACAGCCCTTCCAAAGCACTTGGCACTGCCCCTCTGAAAATCACCAGTCACGTCTGTGCTTATTTTATAATATCTGGCAGCTTTCTGTCATGCCCCACTGCTGGGTAACAACCTTGGTCACTTTTTGCCAGCTATTACATTATTTGCTCATTTCAATCCCAAGGTTCTGTTGCTGGATTGAAGACCCTGAACAGCAGAGCACTTAGCTGCTCTTCATGATTACTGGGAAACACCTAAAAATGCAAAACAAACATATCCTAAAGGCTCAGATGCTACAAGGAAGATTATATTTTAAAACTCTTTTTTGGCCTGCTGCATACATTTTGATCACTGAGGGTTTTGCAATTATGCAAATGGCTGAAGAACCCTCTGAAGCTGGGGCTGAGCTGGAGTTCAGAGGCATACCTGTAATAAAATCCCATGATGACTTAGGAGTGCCACTTCAGGCAAATACCCCTTTCCCAGATAAAGAGCAATACACTACTGCAATATGCTGGGTTCTTCTCATTCTTTTGCTTTCCTGATGTTTGGCACAAGTCCAAATTCTCTCTGTTTTCCACCCACCCATCATACATATTCTGCTAAATATCCCGTCCTCTTGTCGTTTTGGCAAAAAATAAACTATGCACGAGAAAGAATTATGCCTCTGAGGCTCTCATAAAAAAATTCCTGTGAACGATAAATCAAAACAAAATAATAATTATCACCAGCCACAGGACCACATTTATGTTTTTCATATTTTCCTCTTACTTTTTGTAGATTATCAAGTCTACACAAGAGCAAGAGTCAGATTTTCTTAAAGATACTGATATACCAGTAATCTCTAAGGCCAAAACTGAAGCTCACCTTGTCTACAAGAGAATTCTCTATGCTATTTGCAAAAAGGTTTAAAATTTTCTCTTATATGTGGTACATTTCTGTTTTGGAAACAAGATGCCTTGTTTTTTCCTATGGCTACATAAATCTTCCAGGGTCCCTGTGCTACTCTTAACATGCATTTAATAAATAATGAGTCGTTACAAAGTGATTTTTTTCCCTAAGGCTCTCAAAGGCATGGACAGGGACACATACGGGCAAACTGAGGCCCAAGGGACTTGCCCAAATTCACAGTATGGCTTGGTGGAAGCAGCTGCCTGATCTCACCCAGCACGGGTCCAGCTTTCACTGGCACAGGAGGTTCAGATCAGGCTGAGGGGCCTGGAGCACTGAGCACAGGGAACATCCACCCATGCAGGAACTGCACCCGGCTCAGAGGTGCTCTGCAGCCATGCTGGGGTGGAGGAATGCAAGCGGGGCTGGGACAGGAGTTTCCCACTCCTGCAGAGAGGGCTGGGCTGTATGAAAATGGGAAGGGCCAGCGAGACCAACTCTCCTCCCTGCTGGCCAAGAGCTGCCCAGTTTTTGAATGCTGGGCTTCAGTGTGACATGGAGCAAAAGGACAGAGTGGAGAAGTTTAGAAGAAAACGTTCACTAAAGAAATGTTGAAAGAATCGGCATGATTCAGTCTAGAAAAGAGAAGGAAAATCAACACTCCAATGTTTTTCCCAGCTTGGCTCCAGTCCCTGAAACAATGTGGAGCTGTGGCAATCAGCACCCAGAGCTAAGGTGTAACCTCACCTTTCCTTCCCCAGCAGCCTTGGAGCTTGAACAGAGCTAAATCCTTCCAAAAGCCCAAGAGCAGATGGAATTAATGTATGAAGCCCCACCAAAATAAACGTCTATGGGACTTTTTCTAACACCTCATGGGAGCTCAGACAGCTATCCAGCCTTTGTGTCAGCACCTGTCAACTTATTCCCACTCCAGCAGGCATCAGGACCTGTGCCTCTGTGTGCTCTTACAGCAGCAATTAGGCTCATTAGAGAGCAATTAACACTATTACTTATCAAAGTTCAGAAGTATTTTTAAATTAGTTCATAAATACATTTGCCCACAGGAAAAAAATACCATTTGCTGGATTTCAGCATTCCTGGAACTTAACTGCAACTTTTCCCGTGTAAAAATGAAATAAAAAAAACCCCACATGTAATTCCTAACCAAATCCATTGAAATAAATATTTTTTATGAGCTCTTACTGTTGGGATTAAGGAGGAAATAATGGCAATGCTTTTATCTTAATACCTGAACTTTTTTGTCAATACATTAGCTATTGTAGAGTCAAACAAAGTCCTGACTGCAAAGTGATGCAATGTGCAAAGGTGCAAGCCCAGCCAGACACACCTGCAGCTACCTGTGCTCTGGCGTGAGCAGCTACCTCCGGTGCTGGTAAGAATGAGCCTCACTCCCCACACGTCAGAGTAATTCACAGGGAGCAATGCAGTTAACAAAAGGTGATACAAGGCACTGGACGTTACAGAGAGAAACAGCTCGGATCTGAGCTGTGGCTGGGATCCTCTGCTGAGCTCGCCATGTGAAATGGAGCGTGGTACACACCCTGGAGAGCACAGAGACACAAACTGTAAGCTGAGGTTCAGAACAGACCACCACCTCCAATGCCTTGATACATTGCTCGGGTGAGCTAAGCACTGCATACAATCTAGTAAAGCCTGAGATTGATCAGACTAATGCAAGCAGATCACATCTGAATCCAAGCTGGGTTAATGCAACAAGTTTCTCATCCCATCTGATGAGCTATCATGGTCTCATCCTTCTAGCAGACACTAAAACCTTAGTTATAATGAGTGTTCACTGAGGTGAAGTACTGAGGAGAAAACCAAGCCCTCTGAAAGAACCCCTGGAGGATGGCTGATCATGCACAGGGTGAATAATAAATAGATGTAGTCTGTAAAAATGAACACCCTGTGAGTTGTGGAGAACAGGCAGTGGGACAGTGTTTCTGCAAGACACAGTGCGCTATATAAGAATATGTTTGGAGGGTCAGAGACGTTGTGACCAGGCTGATCTCTTATGTCACTTGGGCCAAAGAGCTCATCCTGTGAGTTGTCCAGCCCGTCATTTCTGGCAGGGTGTTAGGGGGAAGACTAAGGCACTTGTACTTGCTCAGGGTATTAGTTTTATTTTCATAACTACAGTCTCCCAAATCTAAATGCCAAACAAGCACATCACAGGCCTGGCAACATGAGCCACAATCTTGGAATGTGACTGCATGGCAATGTCGAGGGCAAATTTCTAAACACTCCCCACCCTTCCCTGAGAAATGGAAAGACACAGGCTATTAAATAATCTCTTCATTTTAGTAATTTAGTTGCTGTTTGTACAACACTTTGAACGTGCACAGTGGCACAGTGCAGAAATGCTAAATACTGGGTTATTTAGCTGTAAAGCCTGTGATAATCCCTCATTATGAAATAATAATTAATCATCATCATTTTATTTAAGAGCTCCTCACCCCTACCCCCACCCAAGCCCTACAGGCACTGACCAAACTCTCTCCTGTCTGGACAGGACAGGTTGGTTATGGATGCAAAGTTCAGGTATGAACTTTCCCAAAGTTCAGGGCTGTGCCTACCTGTGTGTCTCACCCAGCCCGGCAGAGGGACAACGCTTCCTAATCTCCAGCTGAGGATCAAAGCTACAGATCCACCCAGCCCAGCCATTCCCATCATTCTTACTAGTCCAGAGAGGGAAATTGAGACATTCAAAGGGTAACCGAGGACTCCAGGAGATTGCATTGAAGGGAGCTCTCTCTTTTCATGAGGAACAGAGTACCTGACTCAGCTATCTCTGTTTTCTGTACAAAGATGGGGCAGATCATCAAGGCCTCCCTCCCTGGGGGCAAGGAATATCCTGTTCGTAGTGAGTGCCCAGAGCAAGGTGCAGCGCACTGTGAGGCTGTTTGGTTTCAGAGCTGTCTGTATTAAAAGCAATTTGGCATTTATAATATTAAAAATTAGCGCAAAAACGTAGTCATGGCTGCTGCAGGCAGAAAACAGAACAGGGCATGTGAGAAGCCAGAGGGGACACACTAAAGCAACACTGGGACCTTGGGCGGGTCCCCAGCCACTTCCACCAGCTGTGAAGCCCCAGTGCATTTACAGCCTGGGCAAGCACTCGGGAAATGAAGAGGCAACAGACAGGGCTTAGTCATCAAAGAGGAAACTGCAGATGTCTCCTCCTGCTTGGGACCCTGAGCTCTCCCCAGCAGTTAGCAGTGCAAACAGTAAATGCTTGCTGTGAGTGTCACACCTCTTCCTCCCATTCCATCTCTTAACAGACCCCCAATTCTGACCAGACATGGAGGTGTGGTATTTCTTGTGGGAGCTGCTCTGCTTTGTACAAGATGTTGATTCAGAGCCAGTGTAGATGTTCAATTACCAGCCGAGTAGAGATGTGCATTCCTACATGAGATTGAAGATTTGTGTCTAAGTGTTTGAAATTATCTTTAACTTGCACAGCACAACCCTGACAGCATTACAAACATCTTTACAGCCAGCAGGTCTCCCACCAACCGTGGTCATCCTGGAAAACCATGCCTCAGACTTATCCCAAAACTTTACAGAAGGGACATTTGCAGCTGCTCCCATCTACATTAAATCTTTAATAAACCTGAAGTAGAAAACCTTGTGAGATGGTTTCTATTCCATTATGCTGTCTGGGGAGAATCTCAAATTAATGTCCTAGATACCAAAAGCAAGCCTAGGGTGAGCTAAGTTACATCTGAGTGACAAACATGAACAAAGTTTCTTGTGCATGCTCCCAGAGAGGCAGCAGTCACCAAAGCTGCTGGTTTAGCAATTTGTCAATAAAGTGAGCAGTAAGAGTAATGACTGCGTGGGGATGGCTGCTATGAATTAGACACAACACTACTATCAATCCCTTGGTATGAAAAGAGTCCAAAGCCTTGGTCTGCTCTAGTGCAGAACCCTGGAGGTGGAACTCAACTGATTTGGGCTCTTCACCTGTTAAAGCTACACAATAGCTCACTGTGCCTTGGATAGGGTTCAGGTAGGCTTTAAGAACTGATTTTCTTATTAAGCTTTTTTTTTTTGGTGCAAATTAAATATATGATAATTTTAGACTAGCTCAGTGTTTAATGTGGAACCCCTCCTCTTTTATGGAGATAGAAAACGTAAATAAATCAGAATTGCTGACATGCCCCTTCTGCAGCTGAGCTAGGAATGATGTGAGCACTGGTGTCAGGCAGCACCAGGTAAAGGGAGACTCACAGCCCTTAGCATATGTCACACAGCATTTTCTGTCACACAGCAGACACAGCAGAGCAACAAACTGCTCTAGCAATGTACCCCTTACAGCACCTCTGTTTCTGTGAGGCATTACAGTGAGTTCTTCATGACATTCTGAGAGAAAATACTAACAAAAATATGTGCAGGATGCATTAAATAGCCTGAAACCACTTCAAAGACAGAATATGAAAAGAATTTTTAAGAGGGAGGAATTTGGGGAGTTTTTGGAAGTATTCTGGACAGATGGTTTCTTGTGCTTTTAGTTCAACAATCTTTTTACTATTATTTTTCAATAGCATGGAAGAAAATATAATACCAGCATTGGGAAAAAAATCCAGAAAACACTGGTAGAAAGTTGGATTAGCTTTTCATTCTTGCAGGAGAAGATACCCTGAAATTCAGGTTATTTAAGCTCCAAGTAGTTCAGTTAATACAATAAATAAGACTTTCACTTCTAAATGTGGGTGGTATTCACGACTGGAATTGAGGGGGCTTCTTCATCAGTCCCACTGTTAAATACAGAAGAGCAGATCTTTCTGCAGTAGGGCAGGGGAGCTGTTACCTGTCCATAGATATTGCTGGATATCTTGCCAGTGCTGAAGATCACTGGTCTGTGGTTACACAGCAGGTCTCTTCTGCCCTTAAAGTCTCTCTAGTTACAGTAGACCAGGGCCAAATCTTGTTCAGAGTTACACTGAATTTAATCCAGAGCACATCCATGAACCTGTTCAATATGCACTAGCTTTGCACCAGCATAAGGAACAAAATACTTATGAACCCTCATATTTAGATTTTGACTTTCTCACAGGAAAACAGATCATACCTACAACAGTCACAGAGTTTTCTTTCCAGGGAGCTGTCTGCTAAGTATTACTAAGATACAGAGTGAGAGTCCCAGCCTGGAAAGTCTTTCTCTTTACTCCTCAGCAGGTTTCCATTCAAATCAGGTTGTTTGCCTCTTGGCCATGGATATTTCTGCAAAGAATGACTTTCAGATCAGATGACATTTCCAAAGTGCTCAGAGGGACAAGTCTGACCGTGCTGCTCTGTGGCTGTGACACATTATCAGATACTGACCCAGAGGGAAGGATTTTTGGCTGAAAAATGAAATAGATCCTTTTGCCTATGTCACAGCTTCTTGACAGTGAAGATGAAGAAATGGGGTATAGAGGGACACTGAGGAAGAATGACTTCACCACAAAGCTTTTCCCCAGCCAAGACTGGCAGTGGATTCTCTACAGAAAAGCAAGTTTCCAAAGCACACAGCCCTGTTTTCATCCTAGAATGGCAGCAAAACTGGACCCAGGTTTGACAACTTAAAGGACAAGAGACAAGGTGGCACAAAAAAACCACAGGAGCTGAATCAAGGTCCCACTGGGACCTGACTTTGCTCTCACATGGCTACAAAACCCACACGGCAATGGAATCCCATCATTTTAAGAAAAAAATGGAGCACAAATTTTATTTTTTGAGAGATTACATTTCCCTCTTTGTTACAAGATTAAGGTCATGTTATGCCAGGATCAGATATGAACCTTGGTGTTTCCAAAGGCTTAATGAAATACTAATCCCAGCATTTTGCCCTTGGATACCCATTGAATAAACAGCCCTTCTCCAAAGCTCTCTGGCAATTACACCATGTCATTGGCATCTCCTCTTTTAAAAAACACTTGAGAAAATAAAATAAAAATCCTGCTGTAAGCTTCTTCCCATCAGAAGCCTCAGGGATCTTTAACTGCAGAAAGAAAAAAAGCCTTCCCTAGTGCCTGCCTGCGAGTTGCATTCTTTGCTGAACAGGAGGTCAAGAGGTGACCTTGCCCCTGCCCAACTTCCTGATGGTCCCCGGCTGCCAGCGCCGTGCCTGGAGCCCTGGGCCGCTCCCGGCTTCCTCGCACTGCGGCCCGGCTCCAAAATGGCCTGACAGGGCTGGAGGGAAAAGGAAGCTGCTTCTATTCCCACAGCCTGTTGTTTGTTTTTAATGGAAAATGGCAGCTCCATCGCTGCATCCCACAGATCCCAGGGAGGGCCGAGGGCTGCGCAGGGACCGTGGGCTCGTGAGCTGCACAGGTGCCACCACAGCTGGGAATGTGCAGGGGGTCAGACAACGCTGCAACAGGCAGTGAGGGCCAGAGAGGGATCAGCCTCATGGCACTTACCTCAAGACTCTTTTGTTTTTTACCTGATTTGCTGACTTGCAAATTATACTTCATTCCTGGGATAGAAGTATTTCCACTTCCATTTCACTGCAGGGCTGGGGACAAAGAGCACATTTGCTGATAGGTTTGTTGCCCTCTTGAGTTTTCTTTTGGACCTGGACTGAGAACTACTGCCCATGGGATACTGCAAGGCATTCAGGAACGGGAACTCCATCAAAGGAGGAACAGTACCAAAGCACATCCTTTGCATGAGAAACAAATCCAAGCTCTTTTTCTAGTTGCAGACATGCCACAGAGTGGAGGCAGCAGCTGATCAATGCCCTGTCAGTGTTTGTGTTACAGTGACCCCCATGGATGTCTCAGTCCTTTGGCATGAGAGCTGTAGCACCACAAGAGGAGTCAAGCTCCATCACAAATGTTTTTCTCTGAGCAACCAGGAGCACAGACAGTTCCTTTTGCTTCTGAGGAAACATCTGTGAGGGTATGCAAGGGACACACACAGGAAGCTCAGCACCAGATCCAACTTGTCTTTCTCATCTTAATCGCTTGTCTGTCATAACACTACAGGTAAATCTCATTGTACAAGCAGGCACTTGGAAGACAAAGGCAGCCACCCATATGTGAAGTTTAAAATGACTGGCAAGCACAGAAAATTGTCCTATCTGAGACAATTATGTGCCATTCTGTGAGTGAGCTTGTAGTTCCCCTTCTGAGAACCTGGCCTTCAGAAGCACTGCAGACATGCAGCATTTCTTTTGAATAAATAAACATATTTTGCCAAATAAATTTGTGCTGGCTGTATCATCAATTTTGGGGATTGAAATGCTTGAATACTGTCTGGCTTTAAAAGACTAATATTTTTTGCATAGGACTGCAGTAATACTGCTGTCTCATCTGACACACAGCTTCTTGGGAGAACAGTACATTCCTCCCAGGTAGCTTCTGAAAATGAAACTTCAGAGGAGTTTTGCACCAGCACATGTAGTGGTATGGGGGGGCTGTGGCCTGCTTAGTTTTTCCAGTCATCACTTGCTTCCATAAAAAAGGAAGAAATGGTGAATATCATGACATTCCTAGATTATTGCAAGGCTACCTGCCTCTGCTCCTCTCTGCAAAGTTTTATTTGTCCCAGGTCAGTGGAGCTTCTGCTGATGCCACCCGGCAACAACACGCACTGCTGCACTGGCCAGACAAGTTTGTTTTGTGGCCACATCCACAGGGGCACTGACTGGTGTTAGATAGGTTATACCCATGTCCCACAGTGAAAGTTATTATACACTCACTCATGGCTATTGCTGTGTGCTTGATGCTGCTCTACACAGCTATTGTGCCCTGAGGATTTAAATTGTCAAGCAAAGAGCCCACTCTCTATTTTCTTTGCTCTTGTTCTGTGTCTGCTTTACATACTGATGGAGGATTACCCTGGTTTTACCTGCTTGTCAGGCAGCTATTCCACTAAGTACTAACTGTATTGTTCTAAATCTCTCACATTTCTTGACTAAAATTCAATTTACTTTTTTTTTGTCACAAGAACCATATATCTGATTGTCCTGGACTTATTCTCCTTTTCTGGTTTTCCTTGTCTTTTCAAAATGAAAAGCTTGTAGAAAAGTTTTAACCGAGCTAATGGAAGGGGAGATTGTTGTTTTTAAAGCAGATGTGTGTCTAAGAGCATTTTGACACTGTAGAAGGAAAAAAAATGTAGTCAAAGCAAAGGCTTCAAACAAAGTCAGTCTGCTGTCTTTACTCTGCATGCTATACAGAAGTTGGTGTTTTGCAATGGCACGGAGCACAATGACCACACATAATCTTTTCTTTCTCTGTACATCTAAACACACACCTCACACCCGACAGCTCTTTCGGTCCCCCTTGCCTAAGTCACCGGATAGACCCTGGGTGCCGAACTCCTGGTAAATGAGGATGGGAAGAGACACAAAGAGCAGTTGACACTTCTGGATCATGCACCATAAAAAAAGGAATGGTTTGTTGATGGGGAGGGATGACAAGGTGAAAATCTGGAGCCAAGTTCTCGGCCAGGTTGAAGCAGCAGTGGGTGGGCTGCAAAGTCGCAGGGGGACACAAAGAGAATGGGTGCCTGGCCAGGGCTCAGTGGCACTGAGGAGAGTGGCAGTCACCCTGCCTGCTCCTGTCCTCTGCAGCTGCCACTGCTGGCTTAGGGGTTTTGTGCTAAAGAACTTAGCTCAGCAGGAAGGGGAAAGGGTGGTGTGGAGGGAACTGCCAGGGCAAAGGGGAGATGAATATTTCATTTGTTACGGGGCCTGGAATAGCTCTTAGCAGCCCCGAGTGCGAGAGTCATGTTGCGAGGTGGGGGGAGAGGTGGGTGCCAATTTGTCAACAAAGCTGCTTCAGAGTTACACTGAAGATTTATGAGTGCCTGCATGGTCCTTTTAGCAACCAAATCCTGCTCAGGGTAGGTGAGCCTCCTGCTCTGGAAGGATAACAGAGCTCAGATGTGTTCACTCAGTCTGGCCTGGCTGGAGAGCGCTGTTACCTGCACACTTCCAAGGCAGCAGCTCAGGCCTTGCAGCTCCAAAGTGTCCTGGGGGGTCACTTCTCCCTGGATGTTTAGTTGCAGCTGGCCATTAAGTGCTTTTTAAAATGTCACCCAGAGGGTTAATAGACCACAGTCTGATAACAGAGCCAGGGCAGAGCCAAGACAAGAATCTGACCTAAGGACCGGACAGACCCAGCACACTGGGCTCGCACAGAGACACAACTGTGAGAGCCTACTGCCCACACTTCAATTCACACTGGGGTTTTAATAGGAAACATCATTTTTGATCAATCACTTTTGATGTATGTCCTAATGGAAGGAACAAGGCACCAACCTGCAGGATAGAAGTCCTAAATTTTGGCTCTGAACCCTTGTTATTTCCAAATCAGAAGGAAATTAACAAGCCAGCTCAGTGCTATCTGACTTCCTTATAAATCCTGACAGTTACCAGTGTCCCAGCCCAGCCTTCACAGGCTCCCCTTCACTTGCTCCCCTGTCCCCCCCAGTGAACCCAGCTCCTCAGGCGGAGGTACCAGGTGGAGCCCACTCCTGACAGTCTACTTGGAGCTTGGGACAACAGCACAGAAGTCTGGTTGTGCTCCTGCACAGGCTGGAACTGGCTCAGATTATTGGAACAGCTCTAACTCCAAAGTGCATGAGATTTGTTATCACCAGGGATACAGATGTAGTTCACTGAATGCATTTAATAAGCTTAGCTACAACCAGATTTGTTTTAGGACATTTTAAACTGATTAAGCTGGGCCATGTGACATGGCTATGGCTTCAGGTGGAGATGAGACCTTAAATGGTTATTTTGCCTCTAAACTCTAACAAGGAGCCAAAATTTCCAGGTTTTGCTGTTGATACTAAAGCAATTATTACTGGAATAAATCTAGAATAAACCTGGAAATGCTTTAAAAAAAACAACTTATTCTTCAAGGGAAATACTCCTATTGGAGTTCAAATTCAAGGTAGCATTCAGACTTGAAGCTGGATTTCCCAGTCACAATTTGAGCTACGTGGGATTAATAGAGCTGAAGTCAGTCAGAAGAAAGGAAAGAAACACTGCTTGGGTGCTGGGCATCCTTCCACTTCAGGAAAAGGACACAGGCAGGGCCTCTTTCAGGAATATTTCAGGAATTAGATGTAGATGCATAGTTTTATGACATAAGAGTTTTTAAACCCCCTGCTTCCTCCTGTAACACAACAGACTTCTGAAACACTGACACTGCTCTTCATAGCTCAGTCCCTGCAGTCTGAGCAACAGATAATAATAGACTGTGTTCTTGGACATGTCTCAGCACCCAGTGGAGGGTGTTCTTTGGTCACCTTGTTCTAACCCACACCTCAAGATCTTCCCCTTCTGTACGCTGGATACTAACCTGGGAGAGTGTAACTTTCCCCAGAAAGCACCTTTCTCTTAAACACCAGCCTGTGCTGAAGCTAAGGGTCAAAGCACGCTCATTCAGCGAACTAGAACACTGCAAACAGCATCCCACCCCCAGCAGAAACACCAAAATCATTATCTTTTAAGGAACAGCCAGCCCCCGGGCTGCAAAGAGGAGGGGGTGAGGGACCCACAACCCTGCACAGCTCCAACTGCAAATTTACTGGCCTCCTGTCTTGTTTTAACACAGTGAGGTTGGGGGAGAGAAATACCACACATAAATTCGCACAATCAGTCACAAAAGGGGGAGAAAAAAAAAGTCCGCAGTCGTCTCCAAGATTTACGAGTCCCCCTGAGCTACAGCACAGAAAAAACAAAGACACACACACATACACACAAGGAGTGAAGGGAAACGTGATCCCACTTGCAGCTTTATTCCTTTATCATGTTCCCTGACAGCAACCTGGGCCTGGGCTGTACAAAAAGGAAGCACACAGAAGGTGTGGCTGTGAACAGCACAGCAACAGCCCCAGACTAGTAATGTCCATGTTATAAAAGCTTGTCACTGCTCCCTCTGGGTGATCTTGAAGCACCAGAGAAATCCTTTAGTGCCTCTCTGACTTCAGTTAAACTGGAATAAACTGAGTCCTGCCATCCCAGTCAATGCAGCTGCTCCAAACTCACCTGGCATAATTTGGGACTGAAGTATGTCCCATCATTGCTTACGTTCCTGGGATGTGCCCATTTGGACAACCTGCACTGCCCACTCACTTACAGCTCTTCCACAATTTTTAGAAAAGCTATGCTTTAACAAGGAAGAGATCTGTGGATCCAGATCCTCAAGCGTGTCCTCCTATTTTGGACAATATGGCATATGTAGAATTTAGATCCCTTTAAACTCCCAGTCTGGGCATTAAAAAATGAATGCACTAAACAACATCATTTTTTTACAAAAATCCCTATGATTGTGGAATCTCCTCTCTCTCACAGAGACAGTAAATGGTACATTGGTAAATGATACACTTAAAACAATCTAAATCAAGCGAACATGACAAGAGCTTATCATCAATGATCAATCACACTGCTTGTTGCTACATTCCACCCAGCTCCTTACAATATTATATCATCCACGTAGGCTGTGCAGTGACAGGAACATTCCCCTCTTACCTGTGTGCACAGCACACAACGCACACCTCCAGACCCAGTCCTGAGCTCTGACCACTGAGGAATGCTGGCTCTGCTCAGCTGCTGGTAGGAGTTAAAAGAGGACCTCTGTGTAAATTAATAAATTCAGTTAAGATTTCCATTTCTGTGGTCATTGTCCCTGAAACTTCCTAACTAAAATGTTCCCACCCTTTTGCACCCCTCTCTTGCTGCTTTTTAACTGTGTTCTAAACCATAGATTTAAAAATTCTAAACGTCAGTAAAGCTCAATGTAAACTCAGAATCAGATCTCAGTAGCCTATTTTAACAGCTTCTTCTTATAAGTTTAGCTTTAACAACCTCCAACTTTGGTACAGTTCACCAAAGCAATATAAGCAGAGGTATGGTGCAAAGAAGGAGGCCAAAAACACTAGTTAGTTTTCTCACCACTGGTGCTGACCCAGCACAGAACCAGTGACTGGTTTACATCTATTTCCCCATTAGTTGACATAAGCAGTTTAATCTGCAACCTGCCCTACCACACAGACTTAAAAGCCAGTGATGCCTTCCCTTTTCAGTCACATCATATGACCATGGCCAAAAAAATGTTTGAACAGCTCTCCTACTTCAGGCCACTTTGAGGGATTATTAGGGCATGTTCCAGTTCAGATGCTTTTTCTGTGATTTTTACTTTAGTAGTTCTGCTACAGCCTGAGATAAGTCCTGGAGTCTGCAGACACCGATGCTCAGTCCTCAGGAACCCCTGTAGAAGGGGAATGGCAGGTGCAGGTGGGAGAAGCACCTGGGCCCACACACCTGGGGCCCATGTCCCAGGTATGTCACCAACAGACAGCCACTCAGCGCCAAGATTTTAAAAAATAACATGACTTGGGAGCATGAACTGTCTTTGTAAAAGTCACTGATGAATTTTGAACACTAAGACCTTTCCTAAAAGCCTTGACTCCTAAAAGCCCTGGTAGGGCAGATGGGAGCAGGCTGGCACCAGGAGTATTAGGTAACAACCAACCTGACTGCATTTGGAAACAAAAGTTTCAGCAGAACTGGAACTGGTCCTTAATGACCAATGCTAAAGCCAGAAATTAAAATGATCCTTTTCCTATATTGCCAAATACATGCACGTTAAATTTATGTTCTTTCTTTATGCTAAGAAAGCTGTAGTGCGTGAAGCATTTGGGATTCATTGCTGCATGGCTGAGGGACAGGAGGCTGTCAGGCAGGGCCAGGGCCAGAGATGTGCAGGTCAGCTTCCTTTGAGAAATGGATCCAAGTATGAGCGTGTGGGAGCCGTGCACCAGCCCATGGGATGGTTTTGCTTGGTCTGTAACAGCTACTGCCTCAGCCAGGATTTCTCCCAGGGAACAAAGCAGGCTGGAAGAGGACTAACACAGTGCCTCAGTGGCTGTGGGATGATGTATTTGTGCCTCACCATCACACCTGTTAAGAGCTCAAATGCACTTTGGAAAAAAAGTCCAAACCTCACTTCAACTAGATCTCATGCAATCCAAATCCTCCACTCTCCCACCTCCCAGAGCTTTTGTGCTGCACTTTCAGTGCAATTACATGCTAAATATCTGTCTGTCAATATGCTGGATCCCCTCAATTTGTATGACATGCTTTAACGCAGGCCTAGCCAAGCCTAATGGAATGACAGCTATGCCCTCCAACCATAGACCGAGTGCTGCTGGGAGAGCTTGCCCAGCTCCGTGAGGAGCAGGGGAGGGGGAGGACAGAGGAAAACCAAATGCCACCAGTTAGCTGCCACACTTGGACCCCTGGCTCAAAGAGAAGAGACTGCCATGTCCTGTGTTGCTGGCTCTGGATGAAAAAGCAGCCAGGGAACACCATGCTGTGTGTGTTCCCTGGACTCAGACGGACACACAGCCTCTGCCACGGGTGGTTTGCCAGCAGGTGTAAACAGGGGGAGCTTGGAGTGAACTTTACTGGGCAATGCTGGTTTACAGCAGCTGAGGGTTAGATCCCTCTGTCTTTGCACTGATCCCATATCATGGGTGTTTTAGTCATGCACACCAGGAAAGAGTCAAACTGCAAAAAAAACCCCAATTCTTTTTGAAAGAAATCCTTAAACTCCCAGGCTAATCTTCCATAATATTGATGAATCTCTCCAAGCTCATTTTTGTCTTCATGTCCAAAACAGCTGGGAAGGTCCTTAGAAATGACCAAATCCATCACCCTCTGGTAGGAAAGGAGAAAAAAGGGCCAGGGAGAACTACTTAACAACCAGAGAAAATTCTATTTATTCAAAACATGGTAAAAGGGGAGGGGGAAGATAAAATGTATCCCAACTGCACATTATCAGGAGGGGAACGAAAACTGACTAGAGGGACACGGCACTAAAAATAATGATTTTTCAGGCAGCAGCCAGACAGGCGTCTAATCCCATCTGAATAGAGACATCACTGGAATAGCACCCGTCAGGGTGACTGCTGATGCTGATTCCAGCTGGACAGGTCTCATACAGCCCAATAAACATACCTCAATCCTGTTTCTGTTAAACCTTTCCTTTTATTCTTTTTAACTGCTTTCTTCCTTCAAACCTTATTGTCTCTATTGTAACCTAAGAGGTTTTTTTAAAAGTTGTAATGAAAAGTTAAATGAAATCCATATATTTTTAACCCTGGCATTTCAAGGGACTATCCTGGCATTTGGTTGTAAATGTGGTTGTAGCTGGGCTGTGGGACTGTTCCTTTATGGGATGTTTGACAACTCTAAGGTGCAACATCTCTTTTTTACAGACAAAAATGTTGACATTTTCCTTTTCAATATCAGATGTATTTAATAAACACCTCCACATAACAAATACCGATTCCTTTGCCTGGAATAACAGCTCTGGACAGAGATTCAGCTATTCTGAATTTCCCACTCAGTAGAGAAAGTTTGTTTGTTTTAAATCAGTGCAAGAATTTCCTAACTTATATTTATGGAAGAGAAAACAATAAATCAAATGAATACAAGCCAACCCTTGCCTCTGGTAGGAGCTGTCAACTTGAGCTCCAACTTTCCTCCTAATTCTTCCTGCAGGAGCCACAGAGGCTCCCTGAACCAAAGGCTATAGAAGGGTTGCATCCTGGATAAATAATGGATACAATATTTAGCTGTGGGATTCCTGCTCTGCAATGGTTCTGCAAGCAAGACAAACACTGGGAGTTGGTGGTGCTAGAGCTCTCTGGCTGAGGGCAGTACGAGCAGCATGCAGCTGGACTCGCGCTGGGCACATCCCTCTGTGATGCCAGGCCTGGCCAGCCTGCCAGGGGAGCTCCTCATCTCAAGACTCTCTTCATCTTGGCCTAACATCCTGTCAAATAGCTGATGTGTTGTATTGCACATTTCAGCAATGACTGCAACACGAGTGTGCAAATCAGCATCCCAAACAAAGTATGGCAGGGTCCTTGTGCTCTCAGAACCATTTCTATAGCCTTGGAACAGGGAGCTCCAGCTGGCTAATCACCATAGGCCACCAAGGATGCTCTGCTTTCTGATTCACTGCTCTTTCCCTTGACTTTTGTTAGTCTTTCTATAAAGAAGTATAAGAAAACCCTTCTATTTTCCTTTATGAGGACAAGAACCACAGAAGACCATGCCAAGGAAACAGCAGCACCTGGGAACTACCACTGCTGCACCTTTTGTGTCTTCATTCACCCTCTAAAGCTGATTGCCAGATTCTGTTGGTAATTCATTGTTCCTCCCCTATGTGGACCTTTTTGCCTTGTTAATTCAGAAACTACAAACCACCTGAAAGAACAAAGGTTATGGGGGAAGGTTTAATTCCATGTTCAATGCATTTTGACATTTGAGAAATCTTTCACCTATCTCAATGGGTAGGAAATAAAGACAATCCAGACTAAAATGCCTCAAAATTAAAGCATTCAAAAAACTCAGACATGGTTCAAAAGTGCCCAGTGGACTGCTTTTTATAGAGGACTGAAATGAAATTCTATTTTCAGGTTTTCCCCGGAGCATTCCAAATCTGGACCTGTGGCACTATTACTGCATTTTAAGCACGTTTACTGGAATATAGAAAACACCTTTGCTCTTTATGAGTTCAAACACACTCTAGACTAAATGACTCAGAATGAATACCTGAAGTAATGTCAGCAGAGACAGATGTTTAGCATTTGTAGAAGTTAGCACAAACCAGCTCAGTCTGTACTTTCCAACTGCTCAGAAGCAAAATATCCAAAAATATTTCCAAACATGTCAAAATCAGAAATTCTTCATATGCTTTGTGGAGAAATTTTTATTTTAAAGTCAGCCATATGTGGTTTTTTTTTTCCCCTAGGCCTGAATAATGATGCAAATCTGATGAGAATTAAAGACAGTAAAGGAGCCTACAAAATCCTTTGGCTACACAGCAACCGAGAGGGGGTCTCCAGAGAAGGAAATTTCATCCGTCTGCTTTGCTGACAGGAGAAGGCTCAGCGTGATAAAAGAGATCCTGCCACTTGCTCTGAGAAACCCCAGCAAAACTCTGCACTGATACATCTCCTCTGACACCTGCTCCAGCTGATCCTTCGCAATTTGACAGGGCTGGAGGGCTGAGGGCTAGAGAGGAGGTGGGCCAGGTCCTGAGAACAAACATAACATTTCATGTGTCTGATCTGGCTCTTGGCTTTTGCAAAGGCTGAAAATGAAAAAAAAAAATCAAATATTTGGGCACCCATTCTGTCATGTTGCCAAGGCTATGCAACCTATTCTCAGATGTTTATCTCCTACTTGAAGTTCATTTCGCAGTACAGAATTGCTAGACACTTTTTTATTTTGCCTTTTTAACATTTTATCTTACAAATCAATCCTTTCAGCTCCCTATTCCTTATTCTTCTTGAACTTGTAACTGTGCAGGAGAGCTCTACATTGTTTATCCCTCTCTAGTCCTCTGAGGAATTCATTGAAATCCTCACCTTGAGAACATGAAAACATTAACTGCCCCTGGCTCTAGTGCACAGCCAAAAAGCCTTGGAGGCTGCAAGAGACCTGAGGCAAGGTTCCAGATGTGTAACACATCTTTCTCAATTTACATGAAACATATTCACTTGCAAATACTGACAACACGCAAACTCCTGATAATCTGCATGCCACACATCACAGAACACAAGCACTTATCACAGCATGACAGCACCAGCTAACATAGCTTTTAGAGAGTCTTGGAGAAGAGCTTTCTCTCACAAGGCTGGCTTTGTAGCTGTGTCTCCAGAGCTTTTCCGTGAACATTATTGTTTGAAGCTATGATTTATCTCAGCTATTGACTGGGAGAAGAACAATGTAATGGTCTGAACCTCACAGAATTTCTCAATTCCATGTACTGGCACTGCTTTTCTTTCTAGAGTAAAAGAGTGTTTAGTCTGTTTAGCCTTCTTAATTCATGAAAAAATAAATAAACAGGCACTGGCTGTGTTGTTCTTTCCTCCCTTTATAAATACATCATCCTGATATGTGTTACCTGCTGCAAAACCCAGGCAATTTGCTCTTTCCTTTACAGATAAGATGAAGCATCTTTTCCCAGTGATGAAGAACGGAGTCAGACCACGTTACCTGCAGTCAGGTTGCAGGTGCCAACCAGCTGCACATCTCCAGCTCCCTTCCCCTGCTGCCCTGGTTTGCCTTGCTGTGAACTGTTCCCAGGGACTGCACAGAAACCAGGGAGGGGAGGCTGAATGCACTGCTTTCACTCACAGAAAGCATAAGCCTTGCACAGCAGTGGCTCCTTTGTGCATCTTTTCCTGAAGGAAGAGTCTGCTGTGTTTGGCCTTTAGAACTGAGCATGGGCACAGCTTAACTCTCCAGAAGTGGTGACATTTTCCCATGTTATAATTCAATTCTCATAAAGTGGTGCTATCACAGCAACAAAATATGCTGCTGTCCTTTCATTCCCTGTCAGTCCATCTGTGTTTACAGTCTACTCTATAACCACTGAATTTGCATTTCCCCTGGAAAAAATCACTAAGAACAAAAACTAGGAAAGATTACACAACAACAAACTAGTTTAAAAACCCACTCTGATGGCATTTCCTAAAATCTGTGCCAGATGGAAGACTTTCAACTAAGAGAAAAACTTGGAAAAGCCCCATGTCTTCTGGCTGAACTATGAACAACTAAGTTCCATTGCACCGACACGAAAGGCAGTAAGAGGCAATTCATAAATTACACTCTGCTGCTGCCATCATGAGTTACCAATCTGTAATTTTGTAGAGATTACACCAAAGCCATGGGCAACGTCAACCTGTCCTGAGCTCTCAAACTCTCATTAAGACAGGACAGTCTCACTCCCAGTGGAACAGGTAAAACTATAGTGCATGTCTCCTCTTAAGGAAGCACAGTCCAGGCAAACAGCAGGCACACTCTGAAACCCAGAGCTCCCCTGTGCACAGAGCAGTGTGAGGTTCGTGAGCTCACACATCATAACACACATCAATTCACATGACTGCAAAGTGGATTTTCACCTATTTTGCAAACTGAATCAAAAAAGCAGAAGTTTTTAACACTTTAATTAAGTTTGATCCAATCCCAATTTTTTTGAGTAGTTGGTGACTTGCCAAATGAGCAAAGGTGGAACAGCTCTACAAACACAAAGCAGTTCACTGGAATTCAGAAGGAGCTTGGAGAAACTGCAAAACACAAATGTGTACAGGGGACAGCCCATCCATCCCTCCCTCCCTCTTTAGGTGGCCCAGAGCATTCCCATACTGAATTTTCCTCATGAAGGAAAGGAGAGAAGGGAGAGAGCTGGTGTCAGGTGAGGATTTCAGGGGCTGGCTCATCAAATTCCAGGAGAATGACCACCCTCGTAACCCAAAACAGCTGCTGTGTTTATAGTAAACATAAATGATAACTGGGTGGCCTTTGAAGCCACCATGTCCAGTCCTGGTAATTATGGACAAGTGGATACAGCAGTGAGGATCCAGAGCATTTGTTTAACGTTCAGACATAATTAAGGCCATTATCAAATTTCTGCCCCTTCAGCAAAAAGGGGGAATGGGGTCAATCGTCTGATACCACAGGCAGAAAAGCAAGGGAGGAGTTTCTTCCCAGAGTAACTCACACTGGATAAAATTCCTGAGTACCACCTGGTGCAGCAGAGGCCTTGGCTCAGACGGAGGCAGGTGATGATGGAAGGCCCCTTGGGCACACTAGGCAAATGGATTCGACACCAGGGCCTCCCACAGAGCTGTCCCGGTCCCTGTCCCTTGGGTCCATGAGACAGGGTAGTTCAAACACCAAATGCATGTCTTGGAATGTCACTTCTTGAGTGAGGGGAGGGGGCAGTGGCAGCATTACTAATTGCAAGGAGGCATTGCTTGTGTGCACTGGGGAAGCATTACCCCCCCCAGTGCCACTCCCATCCTGACCCATGGTGACTGCTTTGTGAAGGAGGCTCTCCTCTCCCAAACACTCCAGCTTTATGGCAGAGGGAAATACCTGGTTTGCAAAGGGTTATTCCAAACACCAGAGCTGATGAAAAGGTAACTACACAAGGCCTTTATGGTGGGAAATTGAAATGACCCATAGTGAGAATTATCAAACAAAATCTAACCAAGTATGACAGTGAGAAAGGCTGGAGGGATGGGGAATGAATTTTATGTTTTCAAAGTTGGAGACCTAGGGCTAGGATCCATGTTGCATGTTTATTCCCTAAATAAAACCATATGATTATAGTGCATCTAAAAATTCTCCAGAAGCTTGCTGGAGCTGCAAATGCCCAAACTGTCAAAACCACACTTTAGCCACACTTTAGAGAGATCAAAAGCACCATCCACAGATACCTGGGCATCCCAAAGGCTTTTTTCACTGGGACCTCACAGGATCAGCTTTATTTTCCTCGTCGGAAGGAGAAGACCACAGATTGGGAAGTGGACTGAGACGTCAAAATGTGCCTTGGAGGACTTACAGTAACACCCCTGCAGAGCTGCCCTGCACAAACACAATTTGTTGCTGAGCAGTGTAGGTGTGGATCCTCACCTATCTCCTCACTTGCAGGAGTCCCTGGCACAGACTCATACTGCCAGCAGCACCTCTTGCTCCATCCAAGGGGATGTGGCTCCAGTAGGCCAGAGGGGCTGGAGGGATGGGGCTGTTCCCTCGAGAGCTGCTCCCTAAGGTCAGGGCTGGGGCACAGTGCCAGAGCGGCACTGGGAATGCTCAGAGCTTTCTGCTCAGAGGATAAACAGAGGGCTGAAATCTCTAGGGTTGTTAATCTGTCACCTTTCCCTAGCACTGAATTAATTTTTCTAATGTGTTTTTAAAAGGAAAGTAAATAAAAAGAAAAATAGAAGAGATGATAAATGGGGACCTTTCTATTCCCTTCATCACTGGGCAATACCACCCAGATATCTGGCAGGGACAAAATATTAAAAGGTTTCCCTGCTTTGCCATCCCCAAGAACCATCTGGATTCAGAGAAGCTCTAATAATCTGTGTATCACAGATTTACTCTCCTCTCCCTGCTGCTACAGAAGCTGCAATGAAGTGGCCCTGCTTTTTCCAATTCATGAAACTCTGGACTGCATGAACAGTGCTGCTCAAGTACAAACCAGATTGAACACCATGCTAAGGTAGTCCAAAAATATCCGGAGTTTCCATTGTGCTGCCTGGATTTTCCTACTAAGAAGGTGGAAGAACACATCACATAACCTGATTCTATTCTGTGCAAAGCTTGCAGCTGTTAAAACAGCAAACAGCTTCCCAGAGCGTGTCTGTCTTTGCTGCAGAAGGGAGTGTGTGAGGCTGCTGGCCGCTCTGGGCAGTGAATGGGCCTGGGGCCCATGGGACCCGGCCCAGCTCTGACCTGCTGTGTGACCTTGACCCTGTTACTCCACTTCTTTGTGCCTCTGCTCCCTCTGCAGTACTTTATCTGGCCTCCCTGTTTACCCTGTCAGCTCTCTGTGCTGGGTTTGTCTGCTGCAGCCTCGTACACATGACACGGGCAGGGGCTGATCCCATAATATTAACACTTGCTAGCCAGGTTCTGCACAACTCTTCCCTATGGAGCAAGGGACTTCTTTCCACAGCATGGAAAGAAACATGGTAAGAGCTAATACAGACTCTGCCATCACCCATAGACACAGACCAAATGACACACAAATCCCGACAATTGTTGTCACTTATCTCTAAGTATCACTGCTTCCACCTCAGGGAAGGCCTTCTCCTGAAACACAGTGCCTCTGCAGCCAGGGGCTGTTGGCCTTTCAGATGAGACATGCTGGAGGAAGCATATTGCCAGAGGGAAAACTTACAGAGTTTCATTCCATTCATCCTCCTTGAAAATCTAACTGAAGTAAAGCAAGCACTTGGCAGCATGTAACAGGAGAGGAATATGCTCCAGAGACTGCTGGAGTGCACACGGTCCTGGTGACACCAGGGTTCTTTGGAACACAGGTCATCTAGCTGTCTTCCTAACACAGCTTTCTTAACTTTCCTCCTAACACAGCTGCCATTAACGAGGTTGGAGCAAAAAATAAACACCACTTCAGCCCCTGCAAAGAGCACCTTCATGTGTGTACCATCTCTCCAACTGTCAGAGCCAAATGTTTACTTGAGGCTCCAGCCAGTTACTGCTGAAGACATGCCAATAAGAGCTGGTTCAGTGGGAGACATGCAAATGCGTGCTGGGGTTCCCGTGAGGTTGTGAAAGCTGCAGACCATGTGCTGCTCCTCTGAACACACCTGTAATTGCTTCTAGCCCAATATTTACCCTCCTGAAGAGAGCAGTGACCAAGCACCCAACAGCACCTGGCTACTGTACAAAGTCCCAGTGCAGCCGCTTCCTCTGTTTTGTGTGAAGGAGGAAGCGGAGGCAGCTAATAATTTCTTCTCTGTAGCTGTACCACACAAGTAATCAAACAACTGTTGAAAGTTGGGAAGGGAGGCGTTGGGGCAGGGGGGGAAGGACCATGTGCTAACCTAACCGATAAGCTTTGCCCAGCCACAGCTCAGCCTGCTTGAAGGTGGGGTGATGGGCATGTGGGTTTGTTCTTAGCAGTTCACCTGCTGCTGGCTTTCAGCACTTTTTATTCCGTTGTTTTGTTTACCTTACAGGCCTATTGTCATCACCTCCGTGCTGCCAGGGCGGGGCTCAGGTGCGAGCGCTCCACGAGCGCTCGAAGTGCAGCCACCACAGGACCGAGGGCCGCGCCGGGAGGGGCTCCCTGCTCCCGCTGGTTGTGAGAATTGCTTCCTTTGCTGGTGGTGATAACATCAGGCAAACAAACGCTCTGCGGACTATTGAGCTTGTCTTTCTCCTCGGGACTTGAATTGCGTGGAGCATTCAAAGCAGTATAAATAGACCTAATGTCCAGTAATGAAGCTGGAGCAGACACGAGCAGGTCTGAGTACCACTTGATGACAGGTCCTGTTGTGGGATTATTGGATGAATGGAGGTGCTAAGCATGGTTATTGTTTTCAAATAAGATACAAAAAGATGGTTCAAAACGGTTCCCATCTTTTGAGCTCCCATTTTCAGATGTAAAAATCCTGCCCAATAAAGCCCAATGTATTTGCATGGGATTTTTGGCCCACTGTCCTAATTACACACACAACACAGGCTCTACGCCCAGGAAAAGGCATCCTACCTAACTCAATTTTGTAAATTTTCTGCAGATTGGGTGTGGGTGGGTGTGTAATTGGGAAGAACCAGTGGATGTGCCAGATTGTTACAAAAATGCCCAATATGTTAAATAAAAACCCATTCAAGGGTCTGCCTCCAACTCACTTATGTGTCCTTAAGAAGGCTTTCACTAAAATACAGAGCACTGTCTTTCACTGTTAATGAAACACCTGCTTCCCTTGAATTTACTCCCAGTGTACTGGCACAGCACAGCCAAAGCCTCCTGTTAATTATTCTGCTAGACAAAACAAGCCAATTTTTTTAATATAAAATCCACAAACAGTACATTTTCCTGATTGTTTTAGGTCTTCTCTGTACCTCCTGCAATATCAGTCTACCTCTTCTGATTATGGGTCAACCAATAGTGAACACAGCATTAAAGACGGGATTTCCCAGATCTCCTAGATGGTGTTGACACGGAGACAGTGCACCACCAAGCAGAGCATTCAGCACTGCAGTCATAACCAGTATGTTTAAGGGTACCTCCATCACCATTTGAGCTCTTCTCGCCCTGTCCCACGCACTTTCCCTGCTCTGCTCAAGCAGCACAAGGGTGGCTGGTTCTCAGGCCTCCTGCTCAGAATCCTGCAGCAGCCTCGTCCACAGCTGCTCAGCCACTCAGGGATAGCAGTGTGCAGCTGCTGAGCCTCAGAGCCAGCCTCTGAGCGTCCTGACATGGATTTTAGTGGGATTTACTGCACTGAAATGCAGAAAATCTTGTTGCCTTTAGGATTAGCCCCTTCATTTGCACATACAGTAGTGAATGCTGTCTGGGTCCCCCTCCTTGCACATGGTGCTCAGTCTTTCAGTTATTACCAAAATAACTTCTGCTCATAGGACACTCACAATTCTAACAGTAGTCATTGAAGCTGGGCAGCTTCCAAATGTTACTGGAACAAGGACCATCAGGAGTTTTATCACAGTCAACCTAACTTAGGTTAATTTATACTGATTATGAATGATCCTAGGTCATCAAAACCAGATTACTGTTACTGCAGTACAGGAATTTTAGAGCAGTTTTGGAACTAAAATGTAGTTATTTCATTAGAAATGTTCTAAGTTTCCATTACAAATGGTAAATAACAAGGCTGGAGCAAGGTGGGCTGAAGAAAGGCTGCCTGGGCAGGAGCAGTGCAGCTCTCAGCCTCCACGGCTGCCAGAGCCAGCTCAGGGAGCACAGCTGCACTGCAGGGTAGCATCCCAGAAGAATAACAGATAAACACTCTCACTTCACAAGCCACTGGGCACTATATTTCTTCTGATGAGAACCATCCATTATTCTTCCACCCTCCTCTCTGTGTCACATTAGCGAGAGGTTTTACAAAGCAAGCCAGGGGACAGCTTTATTTACTCTCAGCCACAGTGCACAGCACCCAGGTCTATCAGTATTGGTTACACATGACCTCGGGTCTTCCATTATGGGCTAATGTCTGCAGCCCTCTGACCTCCGGAAGTGCTTGAGGAAGAGCTGCAGTAAATCAGAGCAGCACTTAGTCGTGGAGGAAGAAAGTCCCTCCTTATCAATCTGCCAGCAGGAGAGGAAGGACTCTGGCTGGGCTGCTGGAGGGTGATGAGCTCTCAGCTGCTCAGAAAACTGCCCAGGCAGCAGCAGCCCTTGCACTGCACGTTGCCACCATGGACTGTAGGAGCGAAGGCAGAGCGGGGTGAGCCTGGCTGTGCCCCTGGGCTGGCACAGGGAGTCTCAGCCACTCGCTTCACAGTGCAGGTCCTGTCTGTGAAAGCCTCTGCTTGTCATGCACAGACACTGCTGCTGCTTTTCCTTGAAGGATGCCTGGTCACACTGAGCACTGACACACTGACTCCATGGCAAAGCGAAGACCAGCCTAACCCTAACCCTGCACTAAGGTCTGTAATCAATCCTTACCACTCAGCTTCTTGCCAGAGGACATGAGCAGTCTGTGCAGTTTCAGCAAATTCGTCATCATGGAGTTAACCCGGGGATGCTATTAAACACCCTGTGTGGCAGAGCATGAGAAATTACAGGTGGAAGCAATAATTTAACCACAAAACACCACACCTGCAAATCATCATCAGTACAAGCAGCTCTTCCCGTGAGGGTGGAAACAAGCAAATTTGCCACATCCTCTGTGCCGACAGGTGGAGCCCCAGAAGGACACGGAGCCGGGAGAGCATTAGGGAACAAAGCTCCTATCTCTGCTGGTCCTGCAATCAGCAGGGGATTTCAAAACTAGTAACAAGTAGCTCTCAGGGAGGCCCAAAGAACACTGGGATGGGCCCAGGTACTTCTCTGTTCTCGATGGACAGGGAGAGGATAAAGATCTGCCAATGAAACGCATAACTTATCCCTTACAATCAAGGCAAGAGGATGTTGGAGAATAAAAAAATCAAGGTGGCAATATCATGCTCCTTCCCCATTTATCTCCTAATCTCCTGCACAGTTCTAGAGTGCCTGGCTTGGTCAGGTCACAGGAGCTCCCCTCCCAAAGACAACCCTATACAGTCATACAGGGAAAAAAAAATTAATTTTGCCATCCTAGAAACAGGTTGATTAGGTCTGGAGAAGGCTTGAAGATCCAACATCCCATCTTCATCTTTCACCCCTAGAGCAAGAATACTACCAAAAATAAAAAGCAAGGGAAGAAAAGGGAATAAAAGGATTTTTAATGTAATCAAATGTGTCATGTGCCTAAATAGTATTCTGCTATGTCATATATATGCATACAAAGATCGCTTTGTATGTGTTTTTTCCTCTTGCCTGTCTCCAGAACAAACACTGCAATTTTACTCTCCCATAACTGTTTCTTGGCTCCTTCTACACATTCCAGTACAGCAGCATCACAGATTCACTACAGGAAGGACTTACTGTCTCAGCTGATGTAGCTCACTGCCAGAACAGCATTATCCTCTTTGTATGAGGGCTGGTTCTTTGGGGAAAGGCAGGGTGTAACATCCAGCAAAAAAATACTTTTTTCTAGCAGAGCTTAAGATCCATACAAGTTTCTCTAAGGGTAGGGAATTGCCTCCTAATGACAACTCATTAGGTCACCTGGAGAGGTTTTTTATGGTTTTTTTACGGTGCTTTGGGGGTTTTGTATTCTATTGCAAAAAAGGAAGTTTACAGTGGGGAGACTTTTGCTCAGCTACAGAGACAGGCCCAGACCAAAACCTCCTAATTACAGAATCCCAGATCTTGGAAATACCCGCACATGCATTCACACTTAACTGTTCAAACTCAATTTTCCACTACATAAGGACAAGTAATTTGGTTTAACACGTAAATATTAAAACCAACCAGCCACACAAACATAGAGACTGCAGAAGGAACAGCATGTTTGCATACAAACAATGCAGAAAAGATTTTTTAAAAGAATCAGCAGCACCCATTGGGATCCTGGGAGCCTGGACTCCTGAAGACAGCAAATGTGACACCCCTTTTCTCTTCACCTCTGTAACTATTTGCTTGCTGTTTACTTGGTGTTTCAGAATTACTAAGCCACAAGATCCTCTCCTGTCAATTCTGTCACATTTCATGTGACAACTGTCCCTCTTCCACATGATGATAACGACTTTGAAATTCACTTGGCATTTCAGCTCCCTTCCTGCTTCTCTCAACAGCTACACAAATGATGTCAACACATACAGAACAATAGTGAATCATGAGCTGATAAGCACAAAGTGCACAAGTTTCCACAGTGTGATCTCCAAAATGAGATCTGCATGCATTAAAAAATGTACAGAATCTCTATTTCTCATGGAAAGAAGGGAGCCAGAATTTATTGCTCTGTTCATGTTGAAGGTCCCAGGTGTTGTTAAGCACTGATGCAAAACAGAAAGCTAAGCAAGGTACACCTGAGCTGTCTCAAAGAGAAAACCAAACTGTCCCACGTGTGTCTCAGTCACCAGGGCTGTTACCTTCCTTACTCCTGAGGGAAGGAGCAGGAGCACAGTCCAGCTCCCCACACCAAATACACATCACGTGACATTTACACTAAAGCCAGACTTTCTCAAAGGCATACACTACCAAATTAATGTGTAATGATAGCCTATCACAGCCCTGTACTTTCCCTACAAATCTGTCCTAGGACAAACCACAACATATGGTGCTCTTCAGAGGTTTCTTGTTTTGTAGTTTCTTCATCTTCTTCAGAGCAAAAGTTGATTCAAATATTCCTCTAACACAAAAAAACAAACGAAAACAAACAAACCCACAAAAACCCCAAAAAACTACCCCAAAACCCCCCAATGAAACAATAGCAAAATAAGGCACAGATAGAAACCCAATGTTATTTTTTTGTGGTGCAGACATTTAATGCCACTTTCGTGGCAGTCCTGTGACTGCCACCTAAGACACTATCTGAAATAAAATAAAAATTGTGACAAGTCTGTAGCCAAAGAAAAGTATCACCAAGGCAATAAACTCCTGACACACTGTCTTTGGCAGTGGAGATATCCTTGCCTTTCACTGCTTCGGCCTAATCCCAGAGTGCTTTTATAGAGCACTGTTTTAAAATCAGGATCATTCAATGACCAGATTTATAGCATAAGTGGAAAAACCATGCCAAGGGTCCCTTTGCTCCTCCATAAGCACTGCTTGAACCCCGACCCCCTTTATTTGTTAACTTTTTTTTTTTTTAACAAGCAGTTTTCTTTCATGAACACACTTATCTGTCAGCCATCAATAGTGAATGGTGGACAGTTAACATGGGCACTTCAAATACCAGGGCCACATCAGCTCCAGCTTCAATTTTACAGGTCCCTGAAACAGGAATAAATGCAACTCAAGTGTGCAAGGAAGCTTTTACATAAATATGAATAAATTGAATTTGAGAGCTTTGAAAATTTGATAGTGCCAGTGAAATCCTGCTGTTATGAAGACAACCAGACTTTGCTCCCTTCCATGCTAAATCATTTTGAAACCTGTTTGCTGACTGTTTTTATAGTTACTGTAAAGTGAGAGAACTTCCAAATTCACACTGCCCCAAGTATTTTTTACCACAGAGAATCTTATTGCAATTAGTCTGGTTTGTAATGGAAAACAGATGAAAAGAGAAATTAAATCAAAACCTTGCCTCATATCTAAGGTGTTTTCATGTCATGCATCCCAAGAAGTTTTACCAAAACCAACAACATTAAATTAAAAGCCCAAATATTTCTACCAGACCCAACAAATGCAGATTAAGCTGAAATTTAAATGGAAAGTGAAAAGATTTTTCCTTCTCCTCACCTGCCAAGTCTTCAAAGTTCAGGGCTCTGTGTTTCTCTTTCAACACTTACCAGCAGAAACACCTAGGGTTGAGTGGAGAGATTTCCTCCTCACACTGGCATTATTCATTATTTCTAAAGTGTCGACAAATGTCTTCAACACTGCACAACACACACAAACAGGAGTCCCTGCTCCAATGAATTTACAGTCTGAGGCTGTTATCTTTGTTCTGTTTTGGTATATCACCACAAATTTCAACAGGGTACCAAATGAGCCCAATCCACCTTCACCAGCAGTTTTCCACTGCTTTTAACAGGACTTGGAAGAGACCCAGTCAGACTAAGTTATAGAATTTGCTTTTGCAGGAAAGAGCAGAGTTCTTGGCATGTCTGCAAACAGCAAAAAACCTGATTCTCAACAGTTTTGTTTGAAATTAAGTGTATATTTGAATGTTTTCACACATAATACATTTTGAGAGCTCTCTTTTCACTCTGTCTTTCAACCCCAGCAGTGCTACAGATCAAGCAGCAGCAGGCAATTTCTGAACCAAGGCAGGCTGGCAGCTACAGTAACAGCTCCAGCTGGTGGAAGTTGGTGAAAGTTTTGGTTTATTTTGTGCTAAGCTTTCTGCCAGGACATTTCACACACTGGAAGTGTGTATTTTCTCTGACATTTCTGAAAGCCTCCAAGCGTTCCTGCAAATAGCTCCACAAACTTATTTCAAATTCAAATTGTGGTAATTTCTGCCTATCCAAACCTCTGCATTGAGTTGTTATCCATGCCTTTTCCCAGCTGTACCCTGTGGAAGAGAATGCAGTCACACAGCCCTGTGCAATAACACACACAAAAAGCACATGCACCTATTTCAAACATAGGCATAAATAGCTTTTAGCACCAGCTGGGGATGTTGCCCTTCTGCCTTGTGCTCTAGCTGGGGCATGGATCCTTCTGAGCATTCCTATGTAAACCAGACTGCATTTTAAATGTTGTTGTAATTAATGAACGCAGTTCAAGCAGCATTTCAAACCACAAATGAAACACATTCCAGCTAAAGGCAGAAGGGACATTACTGGAAAAAGATTGGGGAAAAAAGCATCTTAAACACACGCGCAGCACATGTCCCAGTTACTGATTCACACCATGCCAAAACTCAGCACCAGCACAGCCAAATGCCACAGCTTACAACAGCCTGACCTCAGCACTCCATAAACCACGCTGAGTTCAGACAAAGACAATGTGAAATCACTGAGAAAATGTCACAGTTCACAGAGCAGGTTCAAAGTCACATGCCAGCAGCGTCCCCACCCAAAGCCGTCTCCAGCCTACCTGGTGCCATCTTCTGGCAGAGCGGGATCTGAAAGAGTTTTCTTGCTTCCAGCATCTTGCTGACCTGCTCTCCCTTCCAAACAGGACATGGCCAGTAACTGCTGTGAACATCCAGCCAGGTGTTCCTCTCCTGCTGTCCTCCAGCTTACAAGTGCTTCTTGTAGTTATCCCTGCTTACAACCAGTATTTTCCTGATTTGCTCAGAGATCTCCTCCTCCTTCCAAGATGGGAAGTCCAAGGGGTTTCCATCCTTTTCCTCAACTGCTTTGCTCTATCACTCAGATGCTATGGAAAGCAAAAATCAAGATCATGAGGTTTGTGTGCAAGACAACTTGTTTGCCATAAGATGTTAAAGTACACCACAAAAGTTTGCTCTGACGATTCTTATGCTCAACTCAAACAAATTGCTCTCTGATCCTTTTGAATGGCATTTTTTTCTTCTATTTCACTGATATTTCCAAAACAAACATAGGCATAAATAGCTTTCATCAGAAACTATTCAGTCTACTTACCTAGAAACACTGCTTGGGGATTTAATAAGGTAACTGCTTGTCTATAGTGCATCAAAATATTTAATTTCCTGAACAAAGCTTTTTAGTACTTAGTAAAGTTTTAGCTTGTACTTAACTTCCTTCTTTTGAAAAGCTTTCTCAGTTTCTCTGTGTGATGTAGCATCATCCCATTGATTACACAGCTCATGAAGAGCTGACAGGACCCGACACACTGCTCAGCTGTGTTCAGTGTATAATTCAAGATCATCTCTTTCCATCCTAAACCAATCTGTTTATTGTGGAACCACTCTGGGATACAAGCCTAGTTTCAGATTGGTTATTTGGATAAGAAGGAGGTTTTTGCCACATCTGTCAGATGGAAATGGAGTGTTCCAAGATGCATTAGGTTTAGGTTATTGTGCAAATGGGATCCACTCTGATGATCACATGCAAGCTTAGTTTCTGAATGACTATAAAATTTTGGATACCCAGGTTGAAAGCACAAGTCCAAGTTTTATATAGAAGCTGCCTTCTACTTGAAGGAAATAAGAACTCCCACGGAATGAAAGACTAACTGGTTTCCTTTATAAATCCTGAAAAGTCTTTGAGGAGAAGAGACTTAGTCTACACTTTCCACATCTAGAAATAACCTCCCCTTGCTCCCTGTCTCCTACCTTCCACTTGCCCATTTCCCATAAAGGTCATTTCCAAACACAATTGATTTGAAAACTCAGATTATTCTGTTAAAATTGCTGACTGTGTACTTGGCACCCTGCGCCGGATTGGGACAATCCCCTCAGGTCCTTTTTCCAGCTAATTTATAGCAATTTTTGTTGAGACAAGGAGTTACGGTCTGTAAAAGGCTTGCTGTCAGCCTCTCATAAAACCCCAGCACCCTGCCAGAGAAGGGACAGAGCCTGGGAAGAAAGTTTCAGCAGTGATCAGCTGGTTTCCAGATGGGTGGCCTTCTACACACTGTCCAATCCCATGGGTCCAATAAACCAGCCCTGATTTTGCACTTTAAAAAAACAAAGATACAAACCCTCCTCTGCTCTCCAATAGGGTTTTATAAATACGCTCCCAGTCTCTGTGTCAAATTTATTAGGAAGAAATTCATTCTGCTGTCTCTCTCTTTGCATGCATGTGGCCAACCCCTTTTGCTCCAGTTTCTCACTTTTACACGGGGTGAAGAGACTTGCATCATGATTTACACCCTTTCTGGGTTGTTTTCCCATCAGAAATAAAGAAGGAGCTGAACAAGTCAGAAAGTTGAGGGATTGGCCTCCAAGGTATAAAACCACCCACATGAGGCAATGTTTGTTCTGAGTCTGGCCTAACTTCTCCTCTTGTTCTGTCCTCTCCACCTTAGCAAACCCGAAGAGCACATGATTCAAGAGGTACAGGGCTGATCAGCAGTGCCAGTGGTGAGCAAATGGCCCAGTTCTGAGCAGGAGAGCATCGTCCCCTGGAACAGCACTGCCACTGTGCCAGTGCTGCCTCAGCACACAAACCACACTACCTGCACCTACACATCTTCAGTTTCCTTCTAAGTACAGAAATCTGGACCAGCCTCTACACAACCATTTATTCAGCTAATATGTCTGTTTACATTAATTGTTGCATGCATAATTTTCCCTGTATTTAGCCCAAATTCCCCTTTTATTCTCAGCTCATTACTCTTACTGGCATCACTGACTTCAGCAGTCCAAGATTTCACACTCAGCATTACCCTGAAGGGGGCCAGAAATGGCTGTTGTCACTGGTAGGGGTCTCAGGGCCAATATTCAGGCTTTGGACTTTCCTCATAAACCTGCAACTTCAAAGCCAATTTTGTTCTTCTCTAAACTCAGTCCAGAAACATTAGCACTTTTACATAGGAACCATTAGGACTGTTCTCTCAGCTGTCCCATCAAGATGATGACCCTGATTATAACATGCTCAGAGACTTAAAAAAAAAAAATGCAAATACAGAAAACATAATTGTAGGGGGAGACTGATTGTCTTCACAAAGAATGAGTAAATGTCATATTTAATCAAGATGTTGAACTAAATTTTTAGGCATCATAAATGTCTGCTCACTAAAATACATAATTATGGATGATCCTGGAATTTGAGTAAGTAGGCTTTGTACTGAGGAAATTAGTAGAAACTATGCTAAGGAACAGACTTAATTGTAAAAATGTGATAATTATAGCTCTGTTCCCTTAGAGGTCTCTGAAGGATTCAGTGTGTGTATGGGTAAGAGTGAGCCAGCTGACACCATGTAAATATATTCTTTTTTAAAAATGTCCAACCTTTTATGAAGGTCCCTTACAAAAGTTTCATAATGGTGTGAGAAGGAGACAATTGATAAAAGAAGAAAAATCCAGATTTGCTTGCCATGATTTGCAACCCCCTGAAGGCTACGACCAGCTTCTCACAGACTTCACCATGGCCACTCTCAGGTAGGAGAGAAAGAACATTTCTTTAAAATGTTTTAAAGAAAAACATGTCCCACAAACAATGACAGCATTTTTCATTAACACAAATCTCATCAACCTCAGCAGCACAGACAATCTTTTTCATAACAATGAATTTTCAGTGGGAGCCTACAGAAACCTCATGGTGTAGGATCAGGGTTATTATTACTTTTTTAGAGGTATAAAATTCCCTCATTAGGTGCACTGAAAACCAGAGCTCCTTTGCAAAGAAAGAATGCTTCACATCCTCTACTAATAATCTTTCACTGCTGAGGTTCAGGACAGCCACAAAAAGTTAATATTAATCTTTCCTGTGAAGCTCTGCCCATCTGCAGCATTTGGCACAGATTTTAAAGTACAGTAGACTCGAGTTTTCCAGGGAGCAGCCATCATTCCTGTGCTCCCTCTAGAGTGACTACTGGAAGCCAAAAGTATTTAAGCAAAGCTAGATAAAATCAGCAGCGCCCAATGTGGGTTCTTTCTGGTTTCCTGCAAGTAAACAGACATGTTTACAAGGGGCTGTACATTCACATCAATCATAAGGTGACTTTGTTTACAGTAGAGGAATTTCCTGTAGGCTTTTGCTGTCCTGGTTTCTTTCTCTTTGTATTTACTTTTGTTCAAACGCAATTTAAAAAAGCCATAGGTACTCCAGCTCAATTCAAAACGTGACACACTGAAATCTGAAGCAGGCTATAATTCATGCCCAGATTTAGTTGTTCTTTTTCTTGTTTGTTTGTTTAAGCTAACACACGCCTCTGCATTAAAAAGCCACTTTTCTCTACCCATCCAATTCATCTACACCTGGAAAAAGGCAGCTTTAATTTATCACCCCATAAAGGACTGCTTTTCTCATCAAACCTACAAAACAGCAGAAGCCCACCTTATATAGGGATCAGGCTTATAATTCAGGCATCTAAGAGACAGATTCCTCAGAGGAATTAAAGTAAAAATGTTAGTGAATGCAACTGAAAGACTGGTATTAATAGCAGCAGAGCAGACGGGATTAAGGACTTCTGCTGCCATGAATCAGAGTGAACTATTTATCCACCACTTCACTGAATAAAAATTTACCTCAGTGGGGATTTAATTTGAAGAAACACTACAGAATTTGGCTGCAAAGTTCAGAACTTGGACAGGGGACCATGTTGGTTGTTCTGAGATATACATATGCTTTGATAAAAAGTCATGAACCAAAAGTTCTCTCTGCTTAAGCTACTGGATACAGATAGGAAAAGGCTGCAGCAGTCGGGCAGACATCACACCTACTATGATGGCACAGATCCTCCAGCTGCTCCATCAGCCCCTGAAGCGATGAGCTCACTCCAGCATTCTCTGCCCGAGCCATTGCTCTCCATTCTGCTGCACGGTTCAACCACCCTTTAGGTCACTCTGAACTATCATCCCTGAGTGCAAGTGCTCATTAAGAGGTCAAACACAGGAAGGGCCAGGAAAGGACACTCCTTTAACACACAGGTTTTAGGAGGCAAGGCACAGCTAAGCCCCAAAGGCTACAAAAGAGAGACGCACAGGAATATGAAGAGCAGAGCCAGAGATTTGCCAAGAAGGAAGTAGATTGGTGTTTATGAGTGCCAGAAGAGGGAAATAGCCCCCCTGTTTGCTACTGATAGTCTCAGTTTCACAAATGGGAGCAGGGCCCACATGAATATAAGATTTTTGGAATTTCTTTTTGGTAGTTTCCAATGTACAAATCATGATTCACTATCAAAATCAGCCTAGTGTAGGCTCTCTTTGTCTGCATCTGTTAGCAAAAATGTCAGCTAATCAATACATGTTTATTGCCAGATAGCTACAGGGCTGCAATAGACACTATTTCTGACATTATTTTGAGTGTTCTTCTTACACCTCATTTTCCCGGAAGCTGTTTTCCTTCGCCTTGTGTGGCATCATTATTCATCTTCACTGATGCTTATCTATCTCCATAAATTTGCAAAAGGCCATCCAGGGAGCTGAGTCCCTCTGGACAAGCTACCAAACTCATGCAGGTAAACTGTCTCCTCCTCACCACTTCATGCTGTCAGACTGTCACCTGCACTTGGGCTGGCTTTGGCTCTTCACGGTGGTGGGGACCCTTGTAGCTGACTTGCAATGTCCCCACAGAGCAGTTTCCCTGCTGTAGGTGATAAGAGGGAACAGCCAGGACTTGGCAATACACAACAAAAAAAAAATCTTCCCAAACCTGTAATCCAATTTACAAGCAGCTCTTCGTACCACATTTGGGTGTCACAGGTGAATAGAGCCATGAGCTATATCTGTTAGCAGCTCCTGCTGCAACCACAGACTTCTGCAGAACTATTTGGCACCCTGGAGAATACGTTAGCAAGCCTGGAACTGCCTCCTGGAAACTTCCCAGCCTCTCTGCTTCTCCAGACAGACACCTCTTCTCCCATTCCAGGTATCTGTGTGTTTCTCTCCCATCCACTGGCAGAGCCCTGGGCTCCTCAGTGCTTTTGTGCTTTTGAGGAATCCCGGCTGCACACACACAGGGCAGAGATAAACTGGCACGTGGTGCTTTCCTGTTCCACAAGTGCTGTGTCCTAGGAGGATGAGCAGCATGGAGAGCAGGACACTCTGAATCACCTGGGGAGCCCTGTAATCGCTTCCTGCTGACCTCCTGGCAAGTCACTCATCTCTCAGGGTCCTGTCCTGCACCTCAGCTATTGAACTGTCTGCAACAGCACCTTAAAGGCACAAGCTCCAAGCCATGCCTCTGCTCTGCTTTTCATGTTTCCTTTGATATTATGGCCAAGTCACAGTCTTTGTGAAACTGTGCCCCAGCCTGGATGGAGGGGTTCTCCTTCAGCAAGGAAAAACAAGCAGTGTTGTGACACCACAGGGGGCACAGGAGGAGACAACACCAACATTTTTCAAAGATGCCCACTGCCATCACAGATGCAAGACCTGTCTCTTGTCACATGCTGGTAAAACCAAGCACCCACCATGCTGTGTCACTTTGCACTAATGCACCTCACTCCAGAAATAATAGTTATTGGTGTATGGACCATGGTCAGCAGAATAAGTACCAAGCATATAGGATATAGCACCTCCAAGTTAGTGTCTGAAAGGAGTAAAATTAAGGTAAAATTCATCTACTCTCATTTCAAATCAAGTGAAAAAGGCAGTATCATTTAAAGGAAGGGGGACACAGACAACTGTACCGTGCACTTTGGGAAATATCAATGGTATCTTGGAATAATATATTTAAGGAAATTATTTTAATTCTGAATACTGTCTTGCCTCAGGACCAGTTTCTATTTGTCCCAAGACATGTTGAAACAATAAAGAACATTTTCTCACCAAGCCCCTGCAAAAAATTTTCTCTCAAGGGTTTAAAAAATTGGCAAAAAGCCTTCTGCAAGAAAAATGGAAATACTCTTTATTGCAAAATCATCACACTCCCTCAAAATATGCATACAAATATTGGCAATGTAAAAAAACCTCATGTTTAAAACAAGATCCTTTTCTGGTAAATACAAGCGACCACTCTGTCTTTAATTTTAGAAAGGGGCAACATCAAGCAAAATTCTCAGCATAGTACACAAACAGATTTCTGTAAATACTTACACTGATGAAGCATGTGCTGTATTTGACGGGTAGGTTGTGATATGTTTGTTTAGCTGCAGGAAAACGAGATTCTGGAGCTTCTACATGCTAATACAATCCAAAGGATCATCAGGTAATTTGAAGGTTTAGAAATAACCAGGACATCACAATGAAACCCCAAGTGTTTGGCATTTGCCTTATATTAACTGACTTAATAAATCATCTGAGTAAACCAGTACGTATATAAAACTCAGGTGAACTGATCAAAACAAGGAGCTACTTTGCATCATGTCTGGCTGCAGCTTTAAATTCTTCACAGGAAGTGAAGTATAAGAAAAGAGGCTTACCTCTTCTGTGAATCTCTTTAAAGCAGTATCTGCCACACAGAAGACACTGAGGGAGAAGGAACACATCCCTAGCATCCCTTGTCCTGATATTTTGCATGGAAACAATAGGTGGTACCCCGAAATTCATTCAGAAGAAAAAAATGTGAGTTACATCAAGTTCTTTTTAAATTACTCTTTTGCTGTGGAGAAGACCTTACTGGCTGTTGAGCAATATACAGGGGCACCATGGAACAGCAAAGGGTACAAGGACTTGCTGTGGGTCTCTTTGGCAGTGCCTGCTCGGAGGTAGCCAGAGTGGGAGGAGGAAGAAAATGAATTTCAGTGTATCAAACAAAAGACCCTGCAGTTATCACAATCCTGAGGCATCCCTGACACAGAGTGGGCTCACTGCAAGCAGCACAGTGAACTGACTTCCTTTGCATCATGTACTCAAAGCCTGCACAGAGAACACAGACAAAGCCTCGATAGTTTGCAGGCTCCCAGAGGCACCCTGCATGCCAAGAGGGGTACATCTATCCTACAGCCAGGTACAATGTGCACTAGGGATAGGGGTAACAAGGAAGAAAACTTACTGAACTCAAAAGCAGTGAAGTCACTGAGGAATGGCTCCCTTGTCCTTGCACCCCGTGTGAGGATAAACAAAGTCTCTTCCTCCCTTTACTCACAAGTACCCCGTGAGCTTGGGTGACTTATTTCATCAGAAAAAGCACAACCTATGCCTTGAAGATAAACGAGCTACAACTGGAGGTGTTTTTCAAGTTTAAAGCACAGTGGGTAGCAGTAGACACCTAAGCACTCAGTATTTCTCCTCCCTGTAAGAAAGGGCTTTTTACAACACTTTAAGAAAAGCAGAGGGATCCTCAGCATTCCAATCTCCTTGTTATTGTTCATGGTGAATATTTGCGTATCAAATCCTGCATACCTGAAATTTCCTTACCCAGGCTGTGTGCAGGCTCACACCTGACAGTTCTGCTGTATGTGCTGCTATAGAGATTGCTTGGCAAACATCAGAGATACAGCAGCAAACTCAGCTATCGTTCTAAAAAATCCAATAAATTGTAATGTAAAAATTAATCAAGTGTTCTTCCTTTCCTCATTCTGTTACTGATTAAAAGTAGTAACAAGCTTCACAGACCTCCCACCCCTCCCCATCTAGTAAAACCATTTGTCTAATACACTGGTGGTGTGGCATAACATTGGCACTGTCCTTCAGCATAAATTCAGAAAAGTGTTTCAGCATATGATTAAGGTCCTCTGAGTCCAACACCAAAGCTAAGCAAATGCCCAAGGACACTGCTCACCTGGCTGTGCCAGTGAATCAAGATTTCTAGCTGTCAGGCTTCGAATGAGCATCTTGCTGGTGCACCCTGGTCTCAGGGCATGGGCACCAAACAGAAAGAAGAACTAGGGCAAAAGCAGTGTTGATGAGCATAAAAGAATAGTGTTAGAGCTAGGAAGGAAACAAAGATCAAATCACAGGATGAAATGTAGGCAGCAAGAGACATCACAGCTAACAGAAACTGTTTTAAAGCCTCTTCAGTATCAAGACAATTGCACCAGCTGATCCACTATGGTCCTGTCCAACCCAAATAAATGTGATTCTGAGAGAGTGAGAAAAGAAAGTGCTGGTGGCTTGCTCACCTTCCCCCAGGTCTGTGATCCCTGAGCTCAGAAGGAAAACTGGAATGGAGCAGGGAACAACCAGCCCAGGGTGCTCCTAAGCCTCATGTCCAGCTGTCCTACTGCCACACAGACATGCTGATGTGGCACAAAGGCACAGGGGAGCACGGTTTGGAGGCAGCGCTGGACTCCTGGGGGCAGAAGATGATCACTCGTGCTGTGCTGCCAACCACTCCTGGGATCCCCTCTGGGGCTCTGCTGGCCCTGTGGGACTAAGAAACTGATGTTTCACACAATTCTCTCCATGTTTTGGGGAGGTGTGCCCTAGGAGAACACACACCTGCAAATACACTACTCCAGGTGGCAAACAGAACAGGAAAGTGGATCTCCACTAGCAAGCAAAAAACCTCCTGATAATAAGCTGTGACTGAAGTGAAATTCTCTTTATGCAAAGCCATGTGATATCCAAAACCAACCCAACTGTCCTTCATTTTGATCTTTACCAGGAATTATTAGCACCCCTCCAGGAGAAAATCCACCTCCTGTATTCTGTTTCCAGCTGGCTCCAATTCACTCATGTTCTAAATGTCCCACTGGATTCTTCTAACATTTTATAAGGTGTCAGCTTAAATTCCTGTAATCCGTGGCCCCAACTATGGCTATTAGCATACAGTATGAAAAACAATATTTGGGAACAGGAGAGCCAAACTGTGAAAGTGCAGTCTCTAAATACGGCTGCAGCTTCAGAAAGGAGTTTGCAAATGTCCAGAGATTGGGCTGCTCTCATGTAAACCAGGTCACTTAGACACCAAATCTCCTGATCTGGTCACATGTGTTGGAGCTTGAAAGAAGCAGGGAGCTACAAAAAGCCTCCATTTGCAACACTGCCAGTGTACATTTATCTTGAATATGTCTCCAACAGGAGAAAATAAAAAGAAATAATCTCCTGTGTCTGCTTGGCTCAGGACATGATAAAGAGTGGTAATACTTCTCTCTCTTAATACAGATTATTAGGTTTTTTGTCCCACGAAAATAGAAGATTCCCTGCTATGTAAATGCTTGTTTCTAAGAGCAATCGGTCAGCTAAAAGATGGGGGACTGATTGAAGAATTATTTGGTGAAATCTGATGCTTTCTTTTCTGCAGGGTGCAGCCGAGGGCCAGCTGGCTAGTACCTTAACTCTCCCCTACCTAAGCATCATGACAAAAGAGTTTTTAAACAGCTTTAGTCCCTCTGGAGGGGGATTTTCTACAAGAGCATGCAGTTATAGAACAAGAGGGAACGGCTCTAAACTGAGAGGGCATGTATAGATTAGATATTGGGAAGAAATTCTTCCCCAAGAGCACGATGAGGCACTGCACAGGCTGCCCAGGAAGCTGTGGCTGTCCCATCCTTGGAAGTGGTCAAAGTTAGGTGGGATCGGGCTTAGAGCAACCTGGTCTAGTGAAAGGTGTCCCTGACCATGGCAGCATGGTTAGAACCAGAGGGTCTTTCAGGCCCAGTCCAACCCAAACCCTTCCATGACTCCGTGATAATAAATTAGGAAACCTTGTCTCAATTGATATAATTAAAAGAACAAATCTGTCGTCCCCTAAGCAACAACATATTATCTGCTAGCAGCCTCAGTTTATAACTCTGTACGTACAAGCCACTTCTGCATGTCAGATTTTCATTTCTTCTCTCAGTCACGTTCAAATACAGTGGCCTCTGAAACTTCCTTATCCCAAAGGAAACCACAGCTTTAAAGTACAAGCCATGAATATCCACATGGCCACAATGATTCTCAGCAGCATTTGACATTATAGCCAAGGTCATTTATTCACCAGCTAGTAAGGGATATAAGTGCAAGTCTATTACAAACCTGGTCTTAAATGAGCTAACAGCACATACCGTCTCCAGCCTTTTAGGGTAAGTGTGAAGATGCCTCTTAGATCAGATCCTCAAGATAGCCTGGGGATACTGATGCATTCAGGTTTGAAATTCATGCCAAAACAATCCCAAATAAAAATACTATGAAAAAAAATCCAGTGTCAGGGTGTCTAGCTGGGTAAGGAGATTGCCAAAACCACTTATTTTGCGGGGAACACAGCTTTTAGAAATTGCAGGCCTATTTAAGGGGTGTATGTGGGACACTGTACCAAACAGCAGAGAACTAATAAATGCTTCAAGTAGGATGAACTTAAGCTTATGTCCATTTTTTATTGTTGGGAGTAACAGGATGCAGTGATATTAACGGACACATTCCCCATGCATATCCTGGACTGCACCTTTATACTCCAGTGCATGGTTATTGATGAGCAGTATTGCATGTGCAGTTCTTCCCATCTGGGTGCAAAATCTGCCCTTGCTATATTTGGAAGCTGAGTAGAAAGCCAGTTGGCATCTCCCCTCCTTGCCCTCTCAGGATGCCCCTTTATAGCCCAGCAATCACCAAGCAATACCTTTAACCAGTCACTCATCTTGACTCAAGTGTTTGTAAAGGTTCCCATTAGCCCATTTTCCTCTGTTTCACACCACCAGGATTTGAGCTCCCATTAAACTGAACCAAGGAGACATTCAAACATGACAGATCATCTCAGGATACTTTATATTTAGAAATCAGCCTCAGGCTACAACAGTTCCTGAGATTCCTACCTCCCTTCAGACCCAGGTTTATAATGTACACCCTATGAATCACTTTAATTTCAAATTAGTACTTCATAGTCCCCAAAAGCCACAGAGAAGAATGAGGCTTTCACTGAGCCAAAAACCCCACAAATGTCAGGAAAACATGGTCCTAACCATGCGTAAAATCCAATCAGAGCTGTTCTGGTCATTGGAAAGTTGTTCTCACAAATACTTAGGTCTTCCCCCCACTCCATACATTTTATAATTAGTTGTTTGCTTTTATTTAACAAAATGCTTTCCTCACACGCTGCCTTCAAGGTTACCCTACTCCAGTCTAATGTGAGCTGGCAAAAGATAAACACAAGCTGCCTACAAGATAAATCTAAAGAGGAACACACTGCATAGTAAAATCCTCCATTGCATCTGTTCCCTTCACAGGAACAACTGCTGCAATCTGGTATTTCTGTTCCAAGATATTTATGTGTTTCATACAGCAGTGGGAAGCGATTAGGGAGAGCGGTCCCGACGCTGCAAAGTGCTCACCAGCTGAACCGTGCGTGTGTGGGACGATCAGCTGTCAGTCTGAATCCACATGGATTTTGTTACCTGTTGCCCCTGTGCAACACAGTAATCAATATTAAGGGATTACACTCTAAGAACATGAGTGGGGTTCAGTTTTCTCTAAGTGACCCAAGCACATGCTCAACGTGTTTGTATGAGGAGATCAAGTGAAAGATCCATTAGACAATAAAGCAGCACAAGCCCACGTTCCTGTGGGCTGAAATCAAGGGCACATTTTCAAGCACTGAGTAGGCTAAAGAAACTTGATGCCATCTGAAACAGCCCTCAGCCAGTGTGTGTGCTGGCTGGGTAGAAAATTCTTATTATCCTCTTATCCTGCTTTGTTCCTTGCTAGGTTTTTGCGGTCTCAAAAATAAACCAGCAAAATAACATCCCAGTTAGAAAAGCTAAAGTGCCACCCCATGTTTTCTTTATGAAGTGCTTCATGTATTTGCCTCCAGTGGCTTTTTCATGGAAGCTAAGGATATTCATGGGCAGAGGCATAGCGAAACCAATCTGTGTCTGGAAAAGCTGATATGCTCCTTACTTGTTGTAACCTGAAGCCATTGCCTTCTTTTTACTCTCTCTCTTTTTTTTTTTAACTCTTTTTTTTTTTCCTTAATTGCTGGTACATATTTGAGACCTGAGCCAAAATGATATAAGAAGGAATCCTGCTGTGGCTTTGCTGATTACTTGAACAGGTCCTTTGATAGCAATAAACACCCGTGCTGATAGAGTATAAGACAATTTCAAATCAGGCCATAAAGCAGGAAAAACATGACTGCTGAAAAAAGAAATCCTACTGTAAGTGCATGTGGTGATCTACTACTGCATTGTAAGCCCAGGTGCTCTGGTAACTCCTTCCTGTCAAGGAGGCTGCAGTGCTGTAAAAACTTTCAGCAGCTAAACACTGCAACATCCCATGGAAACAGGGAGTATCCTCCACTCTGCAGTCTGGTAGGGAGCTGATGTCTGCTCCCACCCCTGTGGGGCTGGGGACTCTGATCCCAGCAGGACCACACGATGCTCATCCAGGAAGCCATTGACAGCACTGGGACTAAGCCTGCAAATCCCAGCCTTTTCCCTAAGCAGGAACATGGTCCTTCCTCCAAGATGAAGGAAGAAAATAGACAAAGTTAGGTTGATAGGCTAATGTAATGACAGATGCTGTGCTGAATTTCCACATTAGACAGTGATAAGGATGCAACAATTTCTATTGAATGCACAAAAAGATGAAGAGTGCATTTCTTTTAGTAAACATATGAAGCACAGTCACATAGTGTGATCCTGGAGCACTCAATTTTATTATTTTGTCTCCAAACTCACGACACTAATATTAAGATATCATACCTTGTTGGGTTGTTGATTCTTTTAAATTTGCCTCCAATTTCTGAGCCTTCAGTCTTGTTTTCCCAGCTATTACTTTTTTCCCATGACAAGGAGATTAGAAACTGCCTTGGTTTTCGAAGGCTGAGATTCCCCATTAATTACATATATGGCTCTAGGAAATACACCAAATATCACATAACTTGGCATTTTTACCATGTTTCATGTTCAAAGCCCTTAGCAAAATTCAATTAATGGGTCCTCCTAGCACTGCTGTATTTGGAGTTAGTGCAAAATGATTGCTCTGAGCAGGACTTGGGACCCTGAAAAGGCTTTTTGGAGGATCAGGCCCTGAGCAAGATTTCTCAGGGTCATTGGAGGACTCATAACTGGGATTACAGTTCTGGATTCCTCCTGTTCTGAAAGCACACTTCTCTTGTTAAAGATTTCAGCACTCAAACAGAGCCTCATCCACCCCTGAGCATCTGTTTACACAGTCTAGGTAATTTTTGCTTAGTTTGTTACTGACATACACCTCTAGCCAACCCCATAGTAATAAAGCAGTATAAAACATCAATAAAAACAATGCACAAAGAAAGGTTTTTAAATCAAAATACCACACTCCTCTGTAAGAGCTGGGAACTAACAAAACACAAAATGGCAGCTCTTGTTTCCACACCTGCCTTTCTTTCCACTCACCCAAAATTTTAACAGGAGTGTTTATTTGAAGAACGAAAAATTAAAAGCTAATAGGCAAGAGATGCACACAGGGGATTCAGAGGGCCCTGATCTAGGAACAGGGAAGGTCTCATTACACCTGGAGAGCCCTTTTTCCTTTCACTACTAAATCCCACTCTTGGGCATCCCTTCTGGAAGGCTTTCTGAGGTTGGTAGTGTTTGCACTGCTTTGAAATGCAAGTCTCCCCGCTTTGTTTGTTTTTGAAATGGTTTGAAAGGGAGGAGCAGACGTCCTTGGCTACTAAAGCTGAGCTTTCCCAAAACACAAGCTGCTGCTCTTTGTTTGCTTCTCGTTAATTAGCTGTGTGTCTAATTAGTGACAGGTTCCCTTTGGCTTTCCTGAAACCAAAGCCGCTCCATGTCAGTGGAGGTCCATCAGGGGACTTGTCAGTGACCGAATGGTTTCCAGCTGCTCCAGGGCTCTCCTCAGGAGCACAGCGCACACACACGGCCACTCACCCCCGGGGGACTGCAGATAGCCCTGCCAAAGGAGATACCGGTCCCTTTATCTGCACTGAACCCCTGATTTCAGGCAGATCCAATCTGGAATATCCTAATCCACACCACACCCTAATTCACATCACATCCTAATTCACTGTAGAGACAGTTTCACAGCAGGATAGGAAACAGGGGCTCCTTTTCTAGCCCTCTGCTCTAATTCACTTTCCCTTCCCAGTGTTTTGCTCTGACACTTTGGTCAAGATTCACCTCAGTTACTGCAGTCCAATAACACTAAGTTCACCCGAGGGTGAAAACTGCTTTTCAGCTGCACAGTGCATCACTCAGCTTTCAGGGCACTCACCATAGGATACTGTTATTGCAGTTTGTTTATTTAAACTGAGGTGAGCTTGGCTTATTACCAGCTTTAAATTCACCTTTTTGGGGAGTCATTGAAAAATCCCATCAGCTGTACATGCTGGTATGAGAAAGAGGGAGGACACAGACTTGCACCATCCCAGGGGACCGCTGAGACTGTTTCTCCCCCACGAACACGCTTCCTGCTCTTCTCTGCTTACTTCCCCCCTACGGGTTTCCATCAGCAGATCCCTAAAGAGAGAGGAGTTTATTTAATTCCCTACTGATGTCAGATCCTGTTGGTGCCAGAATGATTGATGGGCAAGCACCATGACTGACGGGAAGATGCGCTTTCAATTAGCGCTGTGTGGGCCCCTTCCCTCTCCTGCTCTCTCTCTCCCCAAAGTCCCTCTGGGGCAGTGCCCTCATTGCAGGGTTTCTCTTTGTACCAGAACTCTGTATTCCCTACCCTCTCTTATATCAGCAGCACCATTTTACAAAAACATGGCTCATTTTAAAATGGGCAAAGCTGAACATGGAAATGTCTTGGACATTAAACAACCCCCAAACCCATCAACCCCAGGCCGCCAGAGAAGACATTTGTCCCAAAAGCCACAGGGTTCATAGCATTTTATCCAAAACCTCTCTGAAACCCAGGGTCTGTGATATGTGGCAGATGACAGCTCCAGGGAGTCATGGAGCCAGAAGAAAAAGAATAATCTTTACATGGTTTTGACTCCTATTTTGCAATAACCACTGTAAGAATGGACTACATACAGAATCTGGAATTACTTCTATGAAACACTATCAAATGCAAGGGAGATGAGAATTCATCCTATTTGCTTTCTTGTTTCTGTAGAACATGTAATATCTTAGCTCTTGCTCTCATTCTTGGTTAACAAATCCAAACCCTGGCACAGCCCTTTGTGCAAATATGATGGCATAAGAACATCAAAAGAGCATTTTCATTTCACTTTTCCAAAGATGATTTGTGTTTCTTTCCAGGTTGCACTAGAAATAATACAGTTTCCTGGAAATATTTTCCTGCACCAAGATTTTCCATGAAGAACAAACAGTACAATCAAAGCATTGACTGCAGCCCAGAAGACTGAAACCATTTTCCTGTGTCAGAGTTTTAGCAATAGCCAGATGTTGACGAACAGCACGTGCCAACAGAAAACATCAGCTCTGAGCTCACAAGCTCTTCACCAGCCAAGTCCAAAGCATGCAGCAAGGTTATTATTTCATTCCCATAGTAAAGGTATCTAGTCAGTAACAACGGTGTGGAGATGAGAGAAATCAGGGCACTAATGAAGAGCCATGCTAATCTGGGACAATTGACTCCAGAAACAAAAGCATCAGGCTTTTGAAGATGAAGAGATGTGTGGAGAGACTTTGCTGGTGATGTACTGGAGATATGAACATCTAAGACCTCCTCTACTGATGAAATAAAGATGCTTTGAGGAACTTATATAACATTAAATTATGGCCAGATAAACTTAACCTAAATCCCCTGTAATTGGTTCTCTGTGCCCCATCCCTCCATCTGCAAATGGGGTTTGAAAATTTCCAGTGGATCTACACAGACCACATTACAAAGCTCGCTACTCCCAACCCCTGGCTCTATATATTTCCAGAAGCAATGTTTTCTTCTGGACTTTACAAACATCTTGAATTCAATTCTGGAAACACACATCTAGAGTTTGCCTAGAATTTATATGTAATCAACAAATTTGAGACAAACACTTCCGTACTGGCTGGTACAAGGATTCCTTACTTACACAAACTAAACAGTGTGCCAGTATCAATAGCAATCAAACAGAGTTACAAAATCATCTATCCTTTCCAGCAATGAACCAAATCTTCCTTGTTTTGGACAGGCAAAATAACTCAAAGTCAGTAACATTATGCTTGTACTGTTTGAGGAAAAACACTCCGGAAGACTGGAAAAAAATAGCTTCTAACAGAGATCCTTTCCCACATTTCCACATGGAAAAAGAAACCCCAAAGTATGTCTCTACTGCAGCCTTCCAGCTTCTGTTACTTTTCTAGTTCAAGTTTAAAAAATGCCACATTCCATAGAAATGCATGAAAAAGAAATCAAGCACCTGACATACTTGGTTTAGGATTTAAGTGAGGTGTATAAGCAGATGTGTGAGACTTTCCTGTATGACTCATTGCTCATCCTTGGTCAACTACAATTAGGAAAAAAAACAGAGGGAATTAAAATGGGAGAGAAAACCATGAAGGAACAAAAGCTGAGACATCAGTCAGCCTAACCCCAACCTCAGCTACAGCATGTGAACCTGTAATAAGTCTGCTAAAATCAGTGCTCTTCTTCCAGACTTACATACGTGGAACAGAGATTAGGAGGCAGTTCTGACAATAAATCAGAAGGTGTGCAGTATCATCACTCGTTTCACAGCTGGTGTACTGCAACACACACCTCTGGTAGGGGGATGCCCTAAACAGTCAAAGCCTGACAGTCAGAACTGGTTTGGACTCCAAAGGTTGAACTGCTTCTTATGGGTTGCACACTGAGGGATGGCAGGCTTGTCTATACACAGCCCGCTAAGCAGAATGAAATGAAAAGGGAATCTGGCTTCACTCTCCACCATTCATCTGTGGGGAAAAGAATTTCCAGGAAAAAAAAGAAAATACATTTCTTCTTCGCTTTCTGTCAACTTCCACTGCAATTACACACGGCTTAAATCTAGTGCAAAGGAGGAACCAGGGAACAGGGCAGTAGGGTTGTCTTTGGAGAAGCAACTTAACTGTGTGCAATGTGGAGCCAGATCCTACAGTAAAAAGGCCATACTACAAGCAGTTCAGCAGGCCATGAGGGAAATTACAATTTGAGTTCCAACAAAAACAAGGAAAAAAGAATGTCTTTTTAGAAACCCCATGCTTTCAAAACCTGGGAAAGAAGCCTATATGGAATGCTATTAGTGCCAGCCACTGCAGCACATCTGGCTTCAAAGCTGCCCTCGCAACACTACATGTGTGTTTTCATCTGTGTCAGTAGAAAAGAGCAGTAAACAGTTCTAGCAGAGTGGCGTTTTGGTCAGATTTGGGATAGAGTTAGAAAAAGCCAAGTGCAGGCTGAGTAGAGAGTGCTCACAGAGCCAGTACTAACTCCTAAATAGCTTGTCGCTTGATTGAATGTAAATCCACACTGGGAAATGCTGCACCCTGATCCAGAGATGTGTTTCCTGTGAAACACCTCCAAGATCACTTGTAACATGAAGCAAAGGAGAGGCAGAAAGATCTGATCCAACACTGACCCTGCTAACAACATCTTTTTCAGCCACCGCAGCAGAGTTGAGAGAGGCGCAGTTCAGTCGCTGTGTACAAGCCCCGTGGGCAGGAAATAGGATTTAGAGAATCCTTTGTGAAGCAGCCCCTTGACCCATTCCCCTAGTCTAGCTGGCTGGAATGAGCAACTGGGTGGATGGTCCGGCTGGGGACGTTTCTATCCAAATGTCGGAGAAATCTGCCGCAGAGCAGGACGTTACTTTTCCACCCGCTGGCCGGTGGAAGCGGCAGAGCAAGAGCATCCCAAGGACCGTCTCCAGGTTACTGGTGCCCTCTGCCGACCAGTGGGAGGAGGAAGAGCCTGATGGGATAGCGAGAGGAGAAAAATTCCAAGCCTTCACCTCAGGCCTTCACCAGTCTGCGTGGAACGTACAGACCATACTTTGGTGTAAGAAGCTCTTCCCCTCTACCTAGTCTGACTGGGTACCCCACGCAGCAACACATCTGCAAAGGGCCGGCATGGTTACTGTAAAATCATGTGCATGAGATTACTGAGGTTCATTCTGAACCTCAGCCCTCCAACTAGCAAAGGTATTTAAAAACACCACCAGCATCTGCACGTTTGTCTTCAAACAGTGAACAGCCCCCTCAGCACAACTGAAGTGCATCAGCCCCTGCAGGCCTGTACCACAATGGGGCAGGGGAAGCACAGTGTGGCCCAGGAGCACTTTGTTTGCTCTGAGTGAAAGAGGGGATTATCTGAGTGGGGCTAGACAAGTGCCCTGAAGATTCCAGCAATGTCCAGAGACAGCTGAAAACAAGCTGTACTGCAGTCACTCTGATGGCAAAAGATAAAGGGGCTGATGGCTTAAAGAAAAGGGCTCATTGCACAGGAGAAATGGAGGGTAAACTGGTCTTTTTATTTCCTGCTCATGTCAGCTGGTGATGAATTAGGAAGAGAGGAAGAACCCTGACAAAGAGCTTCCATAGGCCAATCAGCAGGCAGAGAATTTGGGAGGTTCAGGTCTGCAGGGACCCCATGGCTGCCTTGTCTGTGGGCTTGAGGTGTGACTGCAGAGTGGGTGAAGAGGCTGGAGCTGCCTGGGGACTGCTGCTGTGACTGGCAGAACAGCTTCCCTCCCAAGGTTGATGAAGGGGCTGAGAGGAAGAGGAGCTCTTTGCTAAAGTTATCAGCCTCCTGTGTCAGAGCCAGCCAAACAAGAGGAGTTGCTGAAACTTTGCCCTTGGCCTATCAGGGTTTTATACAGGACAGAACATGGCTCTTAGCACAGCTTCAGGAGAGGCAGCACATGGTTTCATGCCCCACTAGTGCTGAAGAACAAGCACTTGCTGGCAGCCTTTCAGCTCCAGCCTGTCTCTGTACCCAACAGCCCAGGAGCAGCTGGAGCAGGCTCAGAGCACCTGCACTAGAGGATTGTGCAAAACCCCAAAGCCACACAGAGAAGTTCCATTTGCCACACAGAAAAGGGTGAATCAGCCCTTCCAGATTGATCTGCCACCCTCCAGCTTAGGACAGATTCAGCCCTTGGCCACCCACAGCAATTTTATATCCACTTTGTTTGTTAGGGCGTCACTGGGCTGAAGGAGCCTTTTTTCCCTGAGCTGTCTTGAAGTCAGCCAACCTCAGTAAGAGCCCTACTTCCTCACCTGCCTCAGTGCATGTAAGTGTGCGTCATTCACTGCATCCCACGCTTTAGGTACCAAAGAGGAGCACTGGCCTTGGCATCTGCTCTGCAGGCCCAGGAGGTATGCACTGAAAGACACCTGCTTTCAGGCTGTGGGAACAAGCCTCTGAGGCCCCCATTAGAGAAGGCGATGACAGTTGCACTTACACAGGTGACTAGGTTTCACCCATAAGAGACAGGCAGAAGGATGCTTTAACGAAGGGCACACCAAAGAAATGCACCTTCTCTTGGCTAACCCCTGCCCTCCTCGTCCTTGCCACCCACGGTGAGCTAAGGGTGCTCTACCCTGAGATAGAGCAACCAGTTCTGCTGGCAAAAGCTCGGCTCAGAGCAAGAGCCAAAACTCGCAATAAACTGTTCTTTATAAAAACACTTGCCTGCGTCTTTTCCCTTTGGTGGCACTGCAGCACCTCCCCTTCCCAGGTGCCCTCTCCTGGACTGGACCTCAATTAACTCACAGCCTCAGGCTATAAATCAAGTCAATAAAAAGGGCTGTAAAATAAACATGAACAGATCTTCCTCTTTCCATTCAAATGTACTGAAGTGGCAAAGCCTTTTCCAAGCAGAGCTTACACCCTGTACTTCACTGGCCTCACAAGAGAGAATCCAATGTACTCATACATTAATAGAGGTGACCTGGTCATTGGGATGCAGGCAGTGCTAGGAAGTGCCCCATGGCTTGGAGGTCAGCCTCAGGTCGCTTATTCAGAATTTCCATGGGTGAACAGTTCTAATTTACAGCTCACTAGAGTTGGAAAATATTTTAGAGAGGGAGGTTAAATAAGCAATATTGTTGGATTTTGTTAAAAGGCCTGGTAACAGAACATAAAAGCATACATTTCATCCAACAGACCTACCTGACACCTCAAATAAGTAAGAAAAGTAGATCTTCAGCACTGGAGCCAAAATCTGCTCCAAGGGATGCCCAGGAGGTCAGTAAAATTGGCTGCATGACACTGTCAACATAAAGGACTGAATTCTGCTGTCAAAGCAGCAGCCATGAGAACTGTGACCTTTTCTAATAATTTGCAAAGGAAGAGAACAGAGGATATATAAACTATTGTTATTTATAGTGCTCCAGTGTCTAAAGCTTCCAGCTGAAAACAGAGCCCAGCATGGCAGGTGCTGTAAGCCAAAGGGAGAGAAGCACCCGGCTTTGGGGTAGTGGAATCCCTGTAGGCGTGAGGGGGTAAGAAGATAAAGCAAGGGGCACAGAGATTTGCCCTGGTTCTCCTTATCCACCCAAGGACCTGTATACCCTCACTGGGCAATAGAGCAGGATAACCCCTTCAAAGGCTGTTGGGAACAGTCTTTTAAAGTAAGATGACCCAATATAGGGAAAGTTCTGCCTTTCAACCAACTCTCCACGCTGTCCAGCAGCACAGCAGCCTCACTCGTCTGGTCTACAGAAAAGAAACCAGCTTTATTACTCCAAATCACTGCCAGTTCCTTCAATGCTCCAGAGCCTGAATCAAACCTTTTTATAGCCTTAAAAGCCATATGGAACCTTGAAGTATGTTATCCACCTTCCTGGGTCAAAACCAGCAAAATAACAGTAACTCCCCAAATCATTGTGCTACCACACCCTTTGGAAATCATCCATGTTCTTGTAGCTCATAATCCAGCCCCAGGGAGTGTCTAACTCATAAGGAGTCTGTTTGCTTGGAGCTAAATCCTCTGCATATTATCATTAAGAAAGGGATGAGACAACTGTAGCCTGTTTTCATTAGCAGAGGGTCCAAAGCCTGCTCAGAACTGAGCTGCTCCTTGCATTAGGGAATGAGTGACCATATGTGCACACACCCCAGTGGAATGAGAAGGGTTAAAATCTTTAGGTCTATCCTTTTGTGGCCACTCTTTCTATGTTATTGTTGGTTTGAAAAGAAGTGCTCATTTAGAGAAGCAGGTGAGACATCTTTAGAGTCATGAGATGGATCAGAAGATACAGAATAAAGGAGTTCAAGAGAGGAAGAAAAAGCTGAAGGGGACTGAAATTTTCATTCAAGTCTTTGTCCCTCCTCTATAAATGGGGAACTATGACAATGCTCCTGTAGTTTGTCCAGTTAATTATAGAACAATACGAGGACCTGGGCTGTGATGGATTGGTGATTTACAAGATAGGAGTGTGAGAGCAGAGAATGGCAATTACACGAGCACTTCCACACAGCCTGTATGACAGTGTTTGACTAAGGAACAGAATCCCTGTATCTGCCTTCCCCTGATGATAAGAGCCAAATGCCTCCCAGGCTCAGGTAAACAACAGAGTTTGGCTTCACTCAGTCTGGATGGGCTGCCCGTTATCCTTCCCCCACCTGGTCCTGGAGAGGCACCTAGGGAGAAGGTGCAGCACTGGCAACTGCTCACCCTCCCTGCAGGGAGTGGATGCCCGGGACCAAGATAAGAATCACTGAAGTAAGGCCACAGGCAGGGGACAATGGCAGGGCTTGGGCCACAAAGCCATCCATCACCTGGGAAACAAAGCTGTTGTCAGCAGGGCCGGCTGCATCCTCCAGGCATGTCAGCTGTCGAGTGAGGTGGATGACAGGCACGTCAGGGACTGAGGGGGAGATGCCAGGAGGAGAAGAAAGAACGCACAGTGACTGTCACTACTCTGCACCAGTGCCAGGAAAGGCCACACTGCTTCACAGATTCCTTACAGGTGAAGAAAGCATCAATCTCTTAGTATCAGGTTTGATTTTTCTTAACTATAGTATTTCTCCAGTAATTGAGGATGCAGCACTTTTCCTTGGCAAAAGGGAGTATTATAACTGCACAAATTAGGGCCCTTCATATTTTCTGACCAAAACATCCAGGCTCAAAATATTCAGGGATTTTTTTTCTTCTTTTCTGAATGGTTTGAACCTTTCCTTGTAATCTCTGAGTACCCATACAAGAATCCCCACCTGCCTACAGGTCTGATACAACTTTGCTCCAGTTAGCTTGTCACAAAATAGAGGAACACTGGAGAGCACTGATGGCTCCACAGAGAGGGAAGGGAGCTGTAAGGTGGTATGCACATCTCCTTCACACTTCACACATATCCCACACCATTACTTAGGGCTTGCCTGAGAAAAAGTTTATCTGAGGAGCCCCTTAAATGATTACTCTTATTTCAAACTAACAAAGTAGCTCAGTTTGACTTCCCGACCCACTCAGGCCTAATTGCCCCATGTAGACAAGCCCTTGCACAAGTAGCTTGGTATATCTGTAATTCCACCAAATAATCCACCTTGAAGGAGCAAGCAGATTTCCAGCAGGTCTGGCTTCCACATGAAAGTGATACAAGAAGAGGCTTTCTGAGTTCAGTACTGGCCAGAGGACAAGAATGAAACACATGTTTCTGATCATTTCAGAAGCTCCTAAAGAAGTCTGGTTCAGAGAATGGGCAAGAGTTCGAAGGGGAAGAGGGGAAACACATGTCCTGTTTGAAGTGTAAGGTCTCATTTTTTTATTAAGCCATCTTAGCCACTCTTAACACATGCACGTGAAGTGTCAGCCCAGGGCAACGTGCAGAGTAGTTCATGATGCACATATTAGAAGTTAAGACATCCCAGAGCTTGGAAACTGCTGAATACAGCAATGTGGTCTGAGCTCATTGTAAAGAAAGATTAAAATTGAGATGAGAGTCTGAACTTGGACTCACAAGTACCAGGGCTTACAGCAGGGTACACCTTGAATTATAGGCTGGTCTCTCTCCTTTCTTTCTCCTTGTTGCAGCTCCTGGGACTTGCCTTCTCTGTGTCATGTTTGGTGACTTTTTGCTTATTTTTCTGCCGTCGGGAGAGATGCCACAAACCTGGAGCTGGGCCCTTCCACCCATTAATCAAAAGCTACAAGTGCTCTGCAGGGAGACAAAACCTCTGTGTGTTTTCTCTGATATTTCTGGAGCAAGGCATGGAGGGCAGGGGGGCTGGGCCAAGGACCCTAGTTAGATTAACATTTTATTCAGAGACCTATTAATCAAAGTCAGAAGTGGCGTGAAACAGCACCAAGGGAGAAAAATAGCCGGACAATCAAGGCCCTTTCAAAAAAAAAACTCAACCGACCAACCAACCACCCAACAGAAAAAAACCCTCAGCTTGTCCTGATTTACTGCAACTCACTCACAGAATTAGGTGGGAAAGGGGGGGATTTGCAGCCTCTATCCAAACAGGACTGGACCATGCAGGTAAATTCTGGCTTTTTTCACTTTAAGCAAACAACCCTCTGTATCCTGCCCTCAGCACCAGTCAAAAAGGTCCCTATCTTTCTTTCTCCAGAGCATAACGCCCTTTCATACAAGCTTATACTTTCTAATTATTATTTTTGGAAGACTGCACAATTACACTCCTTTTTCTTACAAGGAAAGACAGGCACAGCTAACGGGAACAGGTCTGGCCAGGGTTCTGCAGGGCCTTTTGGGGAGGAGATAAATGACCTTAGCAGCACGACACGGACGGGAGTCAGACATGTATGTGCTGGGAGCCTGAACAACCCCGTGTTTGTTCCCTCTGGCACCAGCATTAACTCATCATGAGACGAAGCACAGGGACACAGGTGGTACAAGCCTGAAAACACAGAGATGTACTGGGCACAGGGCAAAAGGGGTACTTTGTTTTAAGACAGAGATCAGCCAGGGAAGAATTCAACCTTTAACTCTACAGTTTGCCTCAAGAACACAACCACTGAAGTTCTGCATGACTCAGTGAGAGACCAGTCCATCCTCGACTTCTGTCTCCTCAGGCTGTTGGAGGATGGTACCTCAAGGACCTCTGAAACCTCAAGGCACAGAAGGCAATTGGGCCTCATGACCCCAAAGGGTGATGGTGTTAAGAACATTATTCTGTAGGGGCTCAGCCAGTAGAACCACACAAATTAAACAGTTCCCAGAGGAAAACCTTGTGCTTGCCTCTGAAAGTGGGGCAAGCTTCCTGAAAGACAGAGGGCAAGGACTAAGCTGGACGGCAACATTATGACCAGCCACGTCAAGCAGATTGTGGGAAACTATAGCAGCTGCCTTATTAAAAGACAACTTTGCCACAATGAAGAGGAGATGGGGAAAACTGTATGCATGCATTCTCTGCCGAGGAAAAACCAAGGTATCTCCAGTAGCTTTGGGTTGGTTTTCTCCCGTGGCAAGTTCCTGGCAGCTGACTACAGCAAGGAAACTTAGGGAACTTGATCCCTTTGCTCTTCCTCAGACTTCTGCCCCCTCCAATCCCAAAACACAAATATGTGGAGGAAGAAACAGATTTTTCCTGTACAGATACACAAGACGCCAGGCAAAGGGAGGCTTGTGGAATGCACAACCCAATGGATCTCATTTCCCAGAAAGTCTGGCCTGGCCTTAGCAGAGGGTTAATTAACTCTGGCAGCTCAGGGCTGGAAAACATCCACTTCATGCACTGGAGTGCCTGGCCACGGGTGAAGAGAGGGCCAGGCAAACCATCGGGGCAAAGGTCCATCTGCAGACATGTATAAAAAGCTTGGCTGGGCTCATGCCTGGGTCCTGCGGGAGGAACACAAGAAAGATTTTAGCCAACTGCTATAGCCAGTGCAGGGTCTTGTGGGTGCAAGGGGAGAACAACAAAACCACAAAAGAGCTAGAAAAACACAGCCATGCCAGGCGTAGGTGGAGACACATTATCATATGAGGCAGGCGTGCACTCTGCCCTCCCTTCTCTGGGCATCACAAGTGTCTTTGTACCTCAGCCTCCAGAAAAAATGGCTGAGGGCTTGATGGGCTCAGAGACACATTCCTCAGTGGGTGCTGGGGTTCACAAGTAGGGAAGCCAAGTGCATCACTGCGGCATAACAAAGAAATGAAGTTACTCCAAGGCCATGCAGAGCTGATGAAAGCAGGATTTGGCTTCCCTTGCACACCGAAAGAGGACACTGTCCCATATCTGTGTGCACACTTGAGTGAAGTGGGTTCAAGACAGGAGATCTCTGTTCCCATTGCTAGTTTTGCACATTTCCAGACTGCAGGATACATTTCATGATCAACAAGAACAAAGTCAGAGAGACCTTTTCCCTGTGTAGCAGCTCCCAGCTGCATCACATATGAAAAAATGCCCTTGTTCCCTGATATTCCTCCAGCACCTAGGAGCTGAGTACTTTGAGAAGACTCCTGGCAGAGTTTTACAAGACTTCTGTGAGGTGGCAGCAGCTGCCTACGCAAGCCCAGGGGCTGGAGACAGACACTGCTTCCCAGACCCTGATGTCAACCTGTAACACCAACTCTTCCATCCTCTCACTTATTGAAACCTAGAGGGAGCTTGGCAATTAGCTTAACCATAAAGAACAGGAGAGCTTGGTGCCTCTTCTCCAGTGTGCCAGTTATTGAGAAGGAAGCAAGGAAGAGCTGCATGCAAAAAATACACCTTGGGCTGTGCATCCTTTCACTTCTGCAAAATGCAGGGGTGTTCAGTCCCAGCTTTGCTGCTGATGTGTTCTGGGAGAGCAGGCTCTCTTCCCCTGCTTCAGTTTCTCCATCTTTGCAATAGGTGTAACAACTGCTATCCAGCTTGGCAAAGTCCTCCAAGATCCATTGATGAGAAGGACCTATGAGATGGCTGGTATTATTTAACTAATTATGTTCCTCACACTCCTAAAACAGCAGGTTCATCACAAGGTAGGGAAAAGGAGGAACAGTGCCAGGAGCTATTTTAAAGTGTCCCATCATCCAAAAGATAAGAGACCATATCCTTTATGCTGCGTTAGGATAGAACAAGGATCAAGTTGGGAGCTTACCTATATGCCCAGGAAAGTCACTGTGTAGCAAAAGGAGGGTGAGAAATTAACACAGAATTTCTGTGATTCCTTGGCTTGCTACTCAAGATTGTATCACGGCCTTAAATATTTGAGGGAAATACTAAACCTAAACAAATGAAAGTAAGGTTCAAACGGAATTGTTTGAAAAGAATAGGGAAGAAAAAGAGAAGGAACTCAGGCCAGGAGGTATTGGACAAGCCAAGGAAAACATTTTGAGAACACCATGGCACTTAGTGTAGTCAAATGTATTTCAAAAGCAAAGGAGTAGTTTTTCAGAAGTTACTGCATAGCCCAGCTGTAGGCAGGGGGTATTCTGTTGCCCCTGCTTTGAACCAGACATATCCTCTCCTTCTGCCTAGCATTTTTCACTCACAAATTTCAAAGCACTTGCAGATGTTCAAATTTAGCATATTTCCAAGATTAACTTTCTAGATTAAGTTTCTCAATAACTCTACTCAATAAAATAGACTTCAGCTTTTTTCTTCTGCTCACAAAGGTCCTGCAAAAGCTGCTTTGCTATGAAGTATTCATGGCAGCCCCCAAGCTCTACTGCTTTCCTCTCCATTGCAAGTGCAGCAGCTCAAATATGTTTTATGTACAATTTGGCATAGACCAACTAGTGTACCGCGACTCCAACAGAAGAGCCTTCCTCTCCTGTGCTCTGAAATAGGGCTGGATCAGCCAGAAAGGTAGGAGGGCAGGGCAAGAGGAGAGAAAGTGAGTGCCAAGACAGGCAAGGGAATCCTGGCATTCCTCTCTGAGCTGGTAACCAGATCCTCCATCCTCTGTTATTCTTGCCACTTATTCTCCATCTGTAGGAATTGCTGAGGAGACAACTAAGCCAGCTCAGTAGGCACTGATTCAGTTTTTGTAAATACTCAGTAATCAGCCCAAATCAAGCTCTTGTTGCTGGGAAACTGTCTCTACTCCTTTATTCTGCTCACTCCTGGACTTTTTCTGGTCGTGTGCACAGACTTCATCCTGAGGGCTGCTTGCTGTCAGCTCTGCAGTGACGCTCCTCCTCAGCTGAGTGAGGAAACCTTTTCCAGGCAGCTCACAGTGGCAAATGAACAGCCAGCAGGGAATGCTTCCATACACCTGCCAGGGACCTCTTCACCTTTGTAGTGCTCAGGTCAGATCTTCCTGGCTCAGGAAAGCCCAGGGGAAACTGCCAGGTGGAGAGCAGCCCATATGAGGATCATGGGGGAATCCACTTGTGACCCAAGCATTCTGGGAATTGCTCTCAAGAAGACAGTGCCCCATGGCACAGCCACCTCCCTCAGCAGCAGGTCACTGGTAGTTGCACTATCAAAGACCATTTATTCCATCCTCCTCTTTCTGTTCACTCTCTCACCACAGGCAATCAAAGACACTTCAGCAGACAGAGCTTCCTGGCTGTGCAAGACACAAAACTGGTGGAAACCATTCTGAGAACTGTTTTATGATACGGAACCCTCAGCTTGGCATGACCAAGAAACAGTTGGTATATGCTGATTAAAAAATATATATATCAGTGGACTTGTTTAGATGTCTATTTTCCAGTTAACAAATACTGAAGCTCCAATTTTTGGATTATTTTTCATTTAGAAAGTCAAGCATGTTGTAGTAGGCAGGCGAGTGAGCATGAAAATGAATACACCAGTTGTATGCTCTGGGTTTCAGCTGAATCACTTCCAAGATAAATTTTTTTTCTCTCTAAGATGGGAAACATCCGAGATAATTTCCCATCCCACATGGATTTCACAATTTCCCATCCCTAGGAACATAGAGTACCTAGTACATGGGGCCCTACAGACATCTACAGATAAGGACAAGGCAAGGTAAGAATGCTGGAAACTCACAAACAGGGATTGAAATTACATGCTAATTTTTCCACAGCTAATTAATCACTGGAACAAGTTTAGGGAATACAGTGCCCAGCCTTCATCCCAATTTTCTTTCATTTTGACAGGACTCAGATGCTTTCTGTGGTTTTAGAAATACTTGCCTTACTGTACATAACAAATTTTACACTACCAAGACAAGCATAATCCAGTGATCTTGCCCCACAGCTGGGCCTGCCTGCATTGGATCTTCTTAAAGAGATTCCTCTTGGCAGTTTGTGTGCACAGCCCAGCACATGCGCCAAATGCTGAACCCTGAAGTCAATGGCTCAATAGAGCAGGACTAGGATTTCACTCCACTGCCTTCAAGTTTCACATGTTTTCAGCAGTTGCATCTCCATGTTATTTTTTGTCTGCACATCTGGAACACAAAGTAGGGCACTGGATTATTGCAACACAGAGCAACTCACCCACAGCTGACTTCTTCCAGAGCATGAACACCACCACAGGGTTCTGCACTTACTGAGGAGCTTCCTTTCACATGTACACACAGGAAAATACATCTCATGAGACATTTTCAAATTACAGACAATACAATGCCCTCTCTCCATCTCTACCTGATGTAAGCATATCTCTTTATTCCTCTCAACACAGAAACAGAAATCAATACAGTTTTTTTGTTTTGTTTTTTTTCTCAAATCCAGCAATGGACAGAATACAAAACACTGTCTGATGTGCTGTAGGAAACTGCATGGGAATTTGCACACTGAAATTCACACGCAGCACTTGGAGAGTTTCCCTTCATTTCGGCAGCACAGAAATGACAATGCTGCTTCTTGTGCTCTTTGAAGTCTCAGGAAAAAAGGAAAAGAAGCAAAGGGATCATTAAAATGCCGTTCTTGATGGATAGTGGCAAGAGGGGATGACAGGAGAGGAAGTAATCAAGAACACCAAGGTCTTGCTTTCAAAGCCTCCTGCACTGGATGGTCAAATTAATAAGTTTGGTGAGTTTGCTGCAGCTCAGAGAGCCAAACATGGGAAAGCAGCAAGCTGTATTTTATGTACAATTTGGGAAATGCTGACAGCAGTGGGAAAGGTGTGGAGGAGCAGGTACAGACAGAATAGGCAGCAGCTCCCAGCAGAGCTGAGGCAAGGACAACAGCAATTTGGGCTGGACCTGGAGAGAAGTGTCTTAAGGCAGAAAAACACATACAGCTGCACAGGGAAATTAAATTGCCCGCCACTTCATAGGTGTTAATGGGGACAAATTCCCTGCAGCACATGGGGATTTATGGAAAATAAATATAAAGCCCAAGTCCTACTGACTGTCATTTTGTCTCAGTCTCCACAGAACAAAGATTTCATGTTTTACTTCCTTTCTCTCTCCCTGCAGGAATTAAGGCAACTGACTTAATATGAAGATTCACCTGTGAGAGGTACGAAACAGCCAGGGGAAAAGCCTACATTTCACCAGCAGGTTCATTCAGAGAGATCACGACACAGCACATAAGGGGGCCATTGTTAATGGAATAAAATCTCCATTTGAGCTCTCTTCTTTGGCCATGATCAATGGGAGAGAATTAAAGTCTCATCCTGGGAAAAAAAACCAGCTTGCTAACACTGTGTTGAAAGATCAGGTAATGGAGATGCAGAGCAAGTGTGGGCACCCACATAATCCTTTGGTGAGCTTGAGAATGCTGGAGGTAAAAGCTCCTGGTGAAAAAAGCTCCGCAAACACAGGCCCATCCCTTATCATATCCTATGAGAGACAACCAAGTCAAGAGCTAAGAGTCCTAACAGGAGCTGCTGGTATTTCACAGTGCTTTGATCCAGATTTCAGCTCCCCACAGCTCCTCCCAGTGCAGGGGCATTTAAATTCCATGGGTGCTTACACAGCTGCTTGTTCAGCTTCTGCATTTTCTGTCCCACGGATGCCCAGAGCCAACCCAAATAACTTTGAGCCCTCTGTCCTACACAGCCCAGGGGTATTCTGAGAGCACTTACCTCCCATCCATCCTCCAGGCACCGTCCCATCTCCAGCAGGCATGTCAGTGCAAACCTACTGCTCTCACCCCTCAGTGATGACGGCAAGGGCTTTTTCTACCACCTGCCAAAGGATGGATTTCCACCCTCCAGATCTCATCAGACTAAACACCCACAGAGAACCAACCCTATTTCCATCCTGGCCATGACATCATAATGGCCACCTCTCCCCCTCTCTGTTTCAGTCTGATGCTCTGAAACAACAACAAGAAAAGGAGCTTTTTACCGGTAGTTACTGGTTCAAGAATCAATGTCTGCTGCTTGGGCAGCACAGTCTGGACATCCCTCCAGCCCCTGGGCAGACACACATCACACTTGCCTTCACCCTCTCCCAGGCCCAAATCTCACATGTATTTACTAGTCAAAGCAAACAGGAGATTAAAAGCGATTTGCTGCCCTCTCCTGAGCGAGCCCCAGTGACTGTCAGTGCTGTAGTGACTCTGGAGACACGCTCCTTCAGTGAGCACAGCTGCCCCCATACAGAGGAATGGTGCTGCTGTGGCATCAAACAGCTGTGACAGGGCAGATCAGCTCCACAGCCTGAACCATTTGGTATCCACTGAGGGCACTCCTGGCATCCTGGATTTGTAACTCTCACGTTAATCTTACTCTGTGGAAATACTAAGAAATACCTCCAAGCATATTCTTTTCTCAATAGTTACAAACATTTCATAGCAGAAACAGACTATGAGATATAAAAAGAAATAGAAAAAAAACCTACTTGTAGATTTAATTTGTAAGGTAATTTGAGGAGGTCTTTTTGGACTAAACCCACTCAAATCTTTTACATCCTCCAGTAGTGCTCCGTCCTTCTATCCAGGCTTCCAGGGAGAACGTAACTTTACCTAGACATACAGCATGTACACACACACTATCTTCAGAGCAAAACTTAACACTGCAACCTGCTGCTTTCAATGCACTTACCCAAGATCACTAATCCTTTGCAGAAACCTGTTAAATTAAATTGTATTCTCTATTAAAGACCTCCAAACCAAGGCCTGTGAACCTGAGGGAGACTTTGTTTTCATACGCAAATATACACATAAAAAAAGTAAAAGCCACTTCTAAACATTTCTAAAATACTTGTTTTCCCATGTACCCTAGGACAGATATCCCATGATGAGGAATCAACATTGTTTCCTCGGCACTCTCTCTGGGATGCCCTTGCTCCAATCCTGAAGGGAAATGAGGGGTTTAGAGACGGCCAGGTAGCCTCATACTCATAACCAAGAAAAATGCCTCTTATGATTTGTAAACAATGCAACAAATCCCCGATCAGGCTGCACCAAGGCACCCACGGAAAGTTCTCCCTTGGCACACGCACAGCACACGGCTGGGACTGTGGGAGGGATGTGCCGCGCTTCTCCAGCTCTTCCCTCCCAGCGCTGCACGGAACTGGCCTGTCCCAGTGAGCAGGCCCTGCAGGGGGTGATAACGAGTCGTTGCCTGTGTGTATGGATGTGATCTTCTCCTCACACGGCTGAGGGTGCAGAACCCACCAGAGTGTAAACAAAAGAGCAGAGGCAGGTTCCCAAGGGTCACAGGGACCCAGGCAATCTGTAAACAAGGGCCTGCAGCAGTCTTGAAGCGAAACAGAACCACTATTACCATATGGTAGAGGAACTGTGAGATTATGGATTAAAATTCTCCAGGCTCCAAAATCAGCCTGCTTTGCTTTCAAGCCTTCTTCTTCTCTGCAAAACATGCAGAAGTCACCACGAAGATAACTGAGAAACAAGGCATTTGGAAGAAGAAAAAAGCAGTGTGCCTGCCTCAATGTCATCTACCAGTTATTGGTCCTTCACTTAGGGAGTGCTGACCTGCTTTTTAGGCACCTCAGGTTTGGAGCTCTGCATCATGGAAACTGCAAACACCTTGGTCTGGTCTCCCAGGCTTCTTTAACTTTCAGAGCAAGGAGCTGTTTGGAAGCATCTGAGCCTTTGGCAAGGCAATAGACTGTCCAGCAGCCCAACCCTGCATGCCGTGGGTTTGGATTGGCCTTGATACCAGAAAATTATTTGCAAAGCAGCTTAATAGCTTGTATTTATCTTTGCCATATTTCACCACTACTTCCCCTTCGAAGCATCTGTGCATTCTTGGACAGTGTCTCCCTTCAGAATGAAAGGCAGTTCTCCTTTCAACGACATCCCAGCAGATCCTTCACTGGAGAGCGGAGCAGGAAAGCATCTGTGACATGCAGATTCCTGAGCCAGGGGAAGGCAAGATATGCAGGCTTTAGATTTATGGATTAGACATGCTGCCATGGCACACAAATCACTCTGCACTCAGTGCAATTCATTATCACAGTGCCATGGCTGGTCACATTTCTCACAGGTGCAAATAATGCCAAAAAGGTTTTTTAACTTCCATGTGCCAAGACTTAATGATGCAGAGTCAGGAGCCCTCCTGCCTGCTCAGGGAAGCAAAACCAAAGTCAGCAGGTGTTGTGTGTCTCTGGACACACTGAGCCCTAAAGGTTTTCCAGCACCCCATGGCAGTGTTAACAGGCTAAGCAGCCACAGGGCTGGGATTGTGCCTGCTCCCAGTCCAGCCTCTCCCAGCAAATGAACCTGTGCCTGTCAGTACTGCCCACATGCACCAGCAGCATCCTCTAATCCAGGTAAATTCAGAAAAAAATCTGCAGGCAAACCTGGGGATTTACTCTGTTACACCAGTACACTCTGCAAAGTCTTGGGCAAGCAAAGGGTTTTCTGCATCTCTTGTATGTATTAGTAAAGGAAAAGGACTTCAACAACATGCATAAAATACTAAAATAACAGTAGAATTGACCAATAGGAACAAGGAGGAAGGGGTGACAGGACAACACAGCTGTGTCTTGATTCTGGAGAAAGGACAATTGAGAGGAACAAGTCAGAATTCCTGTGGAAAGTTAGTTGTTCAGGGGTAAAAAATAAGTTTAAAAATACAACAGTACTTAAAAATCAGATCTGAGAGCATTGGGGGCCTCATGGACCACCAATTTGGACCTCTCCACAGAGGAAGCTCCTCGGTGGACCTTCGTCCCTCCTTGGACGTTGTGGCCATGGTGATATTGCAGGGGATACTGGTGCAAGACATGCATTGGGTAAAGTCCAGCATGGTGCAATCCCCAGAAGAAAAAAATAAATCTGAGTTGGACCCCATTTCCTTGGGTGCCTTACTGCCACATCCAGTGAGGCCAATGGCACAGGGGTTAGTGCTGGAGGGACACGGGGCACAGCAAGGAAATGGCAGGAGACCCCCAAAGGCAGAAACCCAGGTCACTCACCTCAGTCAGGCTGGCCCCGGCACACACAGCACGGGGAACGTCCTTCCCAGCCATCGACCCCACCCGCGCTGCCCGTGAGGGGACCCACAGGCCTCCATCTTCCCGCCTCAGCTCCTCCGGCACCGGGCCCCGAGCACCTGGGGCTTTTCAATGTAACACCTGCTGCGTTTGGGGCTGAGCGCGGCCCCTGTGCTGAGCTGAGCCGAGGTGAAGCGGCCTGAGGCAGAGAAGCCCCAGGACTCCCTTCTCCCCTCAGGCTTCCCGGGCCGGCTCCTTCAGCCCCCTCCTCCCTTCTCCCGTCAGCCTTCCCGGGCCGGCTCCTTCAGCCCCTTCCTCCCTTCTCCCCTCAGGCTTCCCGGGCCGGCTCCTTCAGCCCCTTCCTCCCTTCTCCCCTCAGCCTTCCCGGGCCGGCTCCTTCAGCCCCTTCCTCCCTTCTCCCCTCAGGCTGCCCGGGCCGGCTCCTTCAGCCCCTTCCTCCCTTCTCCCCTCAGCCTTCCCGGGCCGGCTCCTTCAGCCCCTTCCTCCCTCACGGGCTCCCTCAGCGGGCAGCGGGCCGCTAGGGGGCGCTCGGCGGCCGCGGGGCAGCGCCCCCTGGCGGTGCTGCGTCACTGCCCCGGNCCACCACCGTCCCCACTGTCCCAGGTCTCACCACTATCCTCACTTGCTCGGCCACTGCCCTCACGTGTCCCGTCACTGCTCCNGTCCCCTGTCCCCGCTGTCCCATGTGCCACCACCGTCCCCACGGTCCCAGGTCTCACCACCATCCTCACTTGCTCGGCCACTGTCCTCACGTGTCCCGTCACTGCTCCGTTTCTGCCCTCACCTGTCCCATGTCCCATCACCTTCCCCCGCCTGTTTGGTCCCTGCCCCAGCTCGCCCCATCCCCTGCCACCAGCTGCCCGGTCACCAGCACTGCCCGCAGCCCCCGGGCAAAGGGCTTTTCTCAGGGCCGAGCTCCATTCGTGTGTGAGCTGAGTGGGGAATGGAAATGGACCCACCCTGACCTGGATTTGGGGACTGAAGGGCACAGGTCGTTCATGTGCTGTCACCCCACAGCCTGCTGGCCCCACCAACCGCCCTCTCCATTCCAGCTGCATCACAAAATAAGCAGCCAGAAGTGGCTTTAGAAGAAACTCCGTTTCTCCTGGCCCATGGTAGAAGCCAGCAGCTGCACAAGTTTAACCCTACAGTGCACTCAAGTAATTTCTCCACCTGCCCTCACGATTTGTTTTGCTTGGCACAAAGTCTGAGGGTGAGGAACTCCAGGGAGCACAACACCATGGAAGATATCCAGTGCAGAATAGAAAAATAAGCCATTTACTTCATCATGCATGACTTTATTGATTTCAATTTTGCTTTATTTCAAAAATAATTAAGGGACACCATAAACAGCAGTAGGCACATCAGTGGAGTTTGCAGTTTGAGTCTCTCAAGACCAGATTTCTCATGCCACGTGCCATACAGGCAAACAATTCTTGTCTTCAGGATGAATAAAGATTCAGGGCCCCAGTCTCACTCACTTAAGTCAGTATTAAACTAAAGTAGATTAAAAGGAATGCAGATAAGGTAAAATGAGTGGGCTTCTAGACATGCCCTCCCTCTCCCATTGGAAAAGATGCATCAAGCAAGAAGATATTTCCTTTCCCTTTTACTTGGGAAACCAAGGCAAGAGAAGACTAAATCCCTAGTCCAAAGCTCTTAATGCTGTCTGTGGTAGCAGAAGGAAACTGTATTTCTCCATTGTCCTAGCTCAGTACTCAAACAGTTCACTGCGCACCTCTGTCCTCACCTGACCCAGCACAACCAGAAGCATCCTGGGGAATATGGCCGGAATACTGTAGGAGGGGAGGCACTGGAGCCCCTTTGAGCTTAAGAGCTGTTTGAGTCAGTTCTGGTTGCTGTAGTTTATGACTTCCTTAGTCTACCAAACCACTTCCAGCTCAGACAAGCAGTCAAGATCATGCTAAAGAATTTAAAGCATTGAAAAAACACATGATTGATTCTTTGGAACACAGCAAGTGTCTGATCAGTTCAAGTCCTGCTTCAAACTGCAGGCAGGATTAGATGCTGTACTGAATTGTCCCCTCTGGGCATCACAAACTACAGGACTTTGAAACAGCATTCCCCAAAGGGAGGAGGGTCTTCTGTCTTGTGATGTTAATCATTGTTGGAGGGGTTTCTCGAAGAAGATGCCCAAGGGTCTACCTGATGGTCTAGTTCTCGGGTGGTGCTCCGGGCTTCAGCAGTCATTCTCCGAAATTTCTGCAGGTAAATAATGATGAAGATAACCAAGATACCCTGGAGGAAAAGGAGGACGAAGAGAGAGATCTGGGAGAGGAGAGCCAGGCTGCAGTACCAGTGCTGGCACGTGGAGACGATCTCATCCTCTGTCAGGTAGGCGATGATCCGGCCCTGCATGTGCTCCGGGGAGCTGCATCTCACATCCCTGTAGAGGCTCCGGTTCTGCTGCCACTGCAGCCAGGAGCGCAGGTAGAGGATGTCACAGGTGCATTCCCAAGGGTTGCCCTGCAGGTACACTACCTGGAGACTTCTCAGGTTGTCAAAGAGCCCATTGGGAATAGAGGTGAGCCTGTTGAAAGCGAGGTGGACGATTTCAGCTGAAGGACGGAAAGCAGTGGGCAGGTTTTCTACCGTCAGGTTTTTCAACGAGCAGTCAGTAATGCTGGTGGTGCACTTGCACGGCACAGGGCATGTGGGTGTCACGAGTGGGAGGAAGCCAAGGAGGGACAAGAGAATTCCACTGTTCATTTTCACCTGCAAACACTTCCCTGGAGAGATTGGATGAGGTGGAGACCAGACACCATGCACTCTAGGACTGACACCACAGCCAAGGTCTTTTGTTGTTTTGTTCTGAGGATGAGTTTCAAAAGTTGGGTGTATTTGGGGTCCTCCACTGGAGACGTGAGAGCTCTGAAAAAAACTGAGTTAAAAGAGAGCAAATTCTTGGTCTCTCACTATTGGAGAAGGAATTTTCATGGTCTTCCAACCCTGGATTTGAGGAGGGATATGAATACATGGCTAGTGGAAGGCTTAGCTGCAGCTGTCAAGTACACTTTCACTTGTCCTCAGAAGTGTACAAGAGCTGCTTGTGTTTGGAACATTACTGGAAGTGCATTATCAGGGTAGCCAAGAAAATTTCTGTCAAGGAATCAAAAACTAGAATTTGAAATTTCTCATGCCTTATCACACCTCTGGATTACATCTGTAAGCAAAGCTTAATTAATGCAAACACAAGAGCAGATTCAGAAATAAATGTTCTGTTACTACAAGTAAAAAATAGCCTATCCAGCCTTGAAAAAAAGTGATCAACAGTCTTTGGCTGCAGAGAGGCTGCTGACCACTGAGGATGGAGGCCAGTGGAATTCTTCACGCTAGACACTGCTCCAGCAGGTGAATAATCACCTGTGCTGGTCAACGAGTTTGTTTTGTGTTACAGTCTCGTGCGATTGCTGAACAGGAGCTGCTGTAACTTCTCCAGGAGAACAACTACACATACCTGCAACAAGGCAGCATTTTTCTGTGCTTGACATATTGTAATTGTCAATCAATTAAAATTTTTTTTAAAAGAGTAGAAGGTAGCATTGTTGACTTACCAGACTAGTTCAATCCTTGCTTTCTTGCTGACTTTACAGGACAAGAGAAAGGTCTCGAGGCAGTCCAGGCAGTGCAAGAGTGTGTGCATAGCTGTGTTCCCAGATAATCCCCTTGCAGCTGGCTGGCAAGATAAGGGTCAGGCTCATCCCAGGGACACCTCCCACATGAGGCGTTCCTGCAAGTCTGCTGCATGCCACCGGAAGCTGAGGCTGCACTGAGCAACTTTTCCAAGAAATGGGAGCTGACACTGCTCACAAGAACACATTTTCTGGGAGAGATGCTGCCAGTACTGCTAACTGTGATTCTGGGCCCACAGGCTCAGCCCAACAGAAATGCTACAAAGTCTCAATGGCACAGTAACTCAAAATGCACTTCAGACTGGAAGGTGGTGTTACTGGTTTGTACCATACTCCCTGAGCGCTGGGACCTTTGGTTTCCCATCTCGTCAGGAAAATGTGGCAGTGTGGTGACATCCAGCACTTTCTGGGTGCTGACCTCAGGCTTCCCTTGAAGCAGTGACACAAATCTACTACTTATTAGTGAAGGATGTGCTGATAGACATGGCCTTCCAGTCCATCCATCTCTCCAGAGAAGGATTCTTCAGACACTTGCATCCTCTCACGATCCTTGTAGGGGTAAAATACAACTCTTGGCATTTCACTGTCTACATCAAAATAAAACTAGCTGGATTCACAGGAAAGCCAAGAGACTGGGAAAGGCAGTGCTCTGAGGAACTGCTCCTCAGGCAGCCCAGTGAGCCCATGGCCCCTGACAAGGGCAGTTACTGAGAAAGACTGACCACATGCTTTATGCAGAAGCTGCATTCCACAAACACAGGTAAGTCCAAGGCTCAAGACTGCATTCAGGCAGAATCAGGTCTTCTCATGGCCACTGCATCTTCACAGACATTTCTCTGCCATCTGACCAGGCATACACTACACTCTTTAGCCTGAGGCCACCACAACCACGTTGTGAAACTGTTGCCCCATTGAACTCAACTCTGTTACACTGTACTGTGGACATCCTAGAGAACAGAAATGATGAATGCCCTGAACATGCTCATGTTAAGAGAACTGAGGGTGCAAAAAATGGCAGAATGCCGCCCTGACCAAGGGAAATTTTTTTATGCTCCAGAAAACAATTAACTTTAAATTTCTACAAAATTGGAGCAGATAATTCCAGTTGTTTCACTGTGGTGACCAGGCAGAGTGGGAAAGAGATCTTAGGCTAACAAACAAACCCAGTTTTTCCTGCAGGCCTGCTTTCCACTTGGGAGCAGCTTGACTACTGCAGGGTAAGTTTGTTCAGCAAACTTACCTTGTCTCATGCATTTGGTGCTAAGTTTATTCACAGGCAGGTGTTCAGGCCAGGCGTGGCCTGGAGCTGATCTAGAGCCAGAGCCATTGTGGCTCTGCACACAGCAAGGACTCGGCAATGCTGTCCTGGCTGCTTACAAACTGGATTCCTGGGACTGGATCTTGCCCAGCTGACCACTGATGATTTAGACACCACTCCTAGGGGAAGCTTGAATATAGAAGAACCTTCAAGATCATTCTTGCTAGCTTCAAGATCATCTTGCTAGCCAGAAATGACCTGCAGGAAGCCTGCCTGAAACCTGCTCTGAATTAGATAAAAGGAGAACCAGGGTCAGTTTTTCTCTCTCCTGCCCATAATGTATCACAAATGCTGCTCAAGGGGGCTGAAAATTAAACAGAAAGAGGCTGGATTTTTTGAATGTATTTATTTCACTGATCAATTCAGGTAGTAAACATTAATAATAATAACAATAATCATTTAATAAAATGGATATGTTTAAAAGGTTTTGTTTTCTTTGTTCACAATGACAAAATGTTCAAACAGAAATTTACAAAAAAAATATAATTATAATAACCCAACAGATGGACAGGAAACGTAGAGCCTAGGAAAGGAGCAGAGGGTGAGGAAGGTGCATGGCAGAAGCAAGGCAGCATTAAAGCACAGCAGAGTTTGTGAGAAGAGCAGGGAATGCCATGGCAGAGCACGAGGAGTGGGAGCCCCTCCTTCGAGGGGAGGCATGCAAGGAGGCAGCAAGGACTGCACAGGCAGGACCAGCACAGCAGCACCACACAAGGAGTTCATGCCATGGATCCATCCTGTCAGGCACAGGGGCCACGATGTACCAACAGCCCCAGCTGCAGCCCGGGATAGCTGGGGACACCATCCCTGCAGCCACTCACTCAGCAGGGCAAAGCTTGGCAGAGGCATGGCAATGTGCCAGGGTGCAGGGATCGAATGTGAGCCTGTGGAGGGTTGTGTGAGGGGAGGTGTTGAATTACTTTCCTATCCACACTTCTCACTGCCAGAGCCACATGGCCAAGCTAAGCTCCCTGTGTTCAGGAGTCTCTTCTCCAGTTACTGAGAGAATTGAAGCCACAGTACAACACACTCCTTAAATAAACAGATTCCACCTTCCAAGCCAGAATCTGAACCCCTGATGTCGCCCAGAATGAGTCTCTAATCCCTTTCCAAGCAGTCCCTAAATTCTGGCACTCAGGGCAGGGAACCTCCTACACAGAGACGTGATTTCAGTGGTACCACCACCCCTCTGTAGAAGCCATCCCTGGTGCCTCACTCCTGTGTGTTTTTTCCTAAATGCAACCTGAACCACCTTTGCCAGCTGGTAGCCAAAGGCTTCAGCTCTCTGTAGAGGACAGGCCTGTGACCCCTGGCTTGATGTAGGAGGCACGTGCACTGAGCTGATGGAGACTTCCCCACGTGGAGGGATGGGCACATCCACCCTCAGCAACCCTGCCTGCCTGTGACCTGTGCACCCTGTGCTTTCACCAGCACACAGCACCTCTGTGCACAGCCCAGCAGGAAAGGTGTCAGCTGCTCTGTGTCCACGCTAAAGGAAAAAGGTCTCCTTTGTCTTCTAGGAATTAATCTGTTTGAAAGAGGGAAATCTCCAGGTGGACAGGGCTCATTTGCAACAGAACATCCTTCTCACCAAGATTAGTGTAAAAAGAGGGGACAGATACTTCATGATGTTTCCTTTTATGGTAGCACAGAAAAAGCTGAGAACTCAGCTGTCCTTCTTTTTGGAAAACCTGGAGGAAGCTCCTGTTTCAGGCTACTCCACTGCTCAAGTAAGCACATCATGCAAAGAAAGGATGCACTTCCTCCCAGGTGCCTTGGTCCTTCACGTTACTTAAGTCAAGCTGAATCCTTCTGCTCTCCTAGGATGGCACTGCCATTTATGAGCCCAAAATAGGGGAGCATGAAAAAAAAACCTAAACATTGTTGAACACTGCTCCTGCCCAGCTTGCACAGTTCTGTCAAAGGGCTTCAATCCGTACTTTGTCCTTCCCCACGCTGCCAGGGTCTCTCCCCTGCCCCTCCAGCCCATGCTCTGGCTAAGTAGGGGCTCTGTACAGTGAATAACTGGAACCAGCCAACCTACTCACCACCTGGACAAACCCTGACCAGGACTCTAAAGCCCCAGGGAGGAATCAGACAAATGCAGTGCCTATAACAGAATCTAGGGCCTGGCTACTCCTGGCCAACACTGTGCTTCCAGCCAGGGAGATCTACTGCGGAGAGCCAGAGCCAGAGGAGCAGATACAAAAGGGGAAAGGGGACAGAGGAGTCAGCCAAGGAGCAGAAGGGCCCAGCCCATGGCTGCATTCTCTGGAGTCACAGGGAAGAGCCAAGTGTCTCTCCCTCCAACAGCCCTGACTCCTGTGAGCGTGGCAGTGTTGCTGGCGAGCCCTGCCCTGTCAGGCACATCACACTCCAGGCCTCAGCTCTGGCTGGACTCAAGTTAAAAATACTGCAGGAAACAAGAACAGGACAGGAGCTGCTGCCCAAAGAGCGCTTTTATCTCTGCCCAGCAGACCCACCAGCCTTCCCAGCACTAGGGCAGGAAGAGCCAAGGAATAAGGAGGGGGAGAAGGGCTGAGTGGCCGGGGGAAAGGCAGGGGAGCAAGAGCCAAGCCTGCTGGGCTGTCAATGACAGTCCTGCACCTGCCAGGCTGACCCAACACCTGCCCACACAGAGTGCCTGCAGATCTCAGATACAAGTCTACAAAAACTGCCCCTTCCCCCAGGAGAAGCTCGGAGCCAGCAATGTGCTCACGGGACTGCAAGGCCTGGGGGTAGGGGACAGGTCTGCATTTGGGGTTGGATTTCAGCCCTAGGGTTTCTACCCCCTCCAAAGCAGTCTTGGCCAAGTGCTCTGATGCCACAGGGCTTTTCAGAGCAGACACTGAAGACAACTGCAGCTGATGACCAGAGCTAAACCATGAAACCCTCACCCAACTATTGCAGGGCCTTAGGGTTCCTGTACCAATGCCTCCAGCCTGCTGTGCATTGCCAAACTACAGCAGGGAAGGTGCTCACTGTGATCACCTCCTTGCAGGCAATAATCAACAACTCAGCCTCTCTGCCAGAAAGATGTAACTGAGAACAGTTTTCTTCTAACCAGCCTCGAGGCACTCAGTCTCTTGCTGTTCAGTGCAAACATCCTGGAGTTTTCTTGATAGGAAGAACAAAACCAACTAAACAAAAAGCCCATGAAAACCTGGACAGGATACCAGGCAATCATCAGGACTTCTGAGTAGGTCAGTGCACAGAAAAACCCCCAGCCCCAGGTCTCTGGGCCAGCACTGTCCCCAGGCTGAGAAGCCCAAGCAGCACAGATCAAACTCACAGGAAGGTACGGCTGCCTTTACAATGTTTGTGCTGGCCCCAGACAAGGGGAACAGGGACAGGAGCACAGCACCTCAGTTGGGAGTAAACACTTACGTGCATTGACACAGATACTCTAAGTTTGTACACCAGAGAAACCAGGACTTTAAATACCAGAGCATTCCCAAACAAGAGATTAGTACACAGGAAAGGGGGATCTTTTTCTTTNAAAAGAAATCAAAGAATAATTATTTTAAAAGAAATACACATCAGTAAACTGTTAAGTGAACAGCCTCCTCCACAATCCAGCTGGTCGAAAAGCCAGCACTGCTGCTAATAAATTAGAGGGTGCGGGTGCAGCTCTTGCCCACAAGTCTCTATACAATAGGAAACCTTTTCTAAACGTTCACAGCTCTTGCCAGGTCTCAGATGGTCACTGGGGGATCCCCTCTGCCCTCCGGGTACCTGCCTCTCACTGATCCTGCATCTGCTGCTGCATCTTCTGCAGCATCTCTTGCATCCGCCGTAACTGCAGGAGACACAGAAGAGAGTCACAAAGGGACCAGTGGATCCCCACTGTGGCAGCCCCTTGGAGCTGACAAGGGCATCCCTGGGGAGTACTGACTCCTGCCTGAGCACAGAGGCACCTGTGTCTGGGGTGGAAGGGAGCTGCTTCCCTGACAGAGGAAGCCACAGCTTTCACACCCTGTCCTCCACCCCAGGGACACAGGGGGCACAGCAGTGGGAAGCCTCAGGACCTCCTCTATGGGGCAACCCTGGAGAAACTCCGGGAATTCCAGCTCCAACACCCAGGAGGCACAGGCAGAAATGGTACTCACCTCCTCATCCTTCATCTTAATCAGCTTCTCTGTCTCAGTGTCTGGTGTTGGGAGAGGCAGGATAGGAATGGGGCTTTCTATCCTGTTGTCCTGAGTCAGCTTGCTAGAGAGATGGAGAGAGGGAGGAAGAGCAGTCACTCGTGATTCAGGATGGCTGGCTTTGGTGTCACCACACAATGACTGTCACACCCCGTGGCAGAGCCACCAGCAATACAGCATCACACACCCAAACAAGTGGAGGGGCCGTAGGGCAATCCAGTCCAGAGCTGTGCCATGCACTTGGATGGAGAATGAGACCTCCTGTTCAGGAGCGGGGAGGCATGAGACAGGCACAGCACAGCAGCATTGCTCTGAGGGCTGTGGTGCCCATGGCTGCAGGTAGGGGACACAGGAAGGAGGTGATTTTCTTTCAAAAAACAGGAGCTCTCAGTACATGAGGAGGGAATGGTAGTAGCCAAAGAAGTCTGGGCTGAAATTGGAACTCCAAGATGCCACTTGCACATGTTCACCACTTGGAGTCACCATTGGTTCATTACTGAGACAATTCCAGCCTTGGAGCTTAGGATCTCCTACCCTAATGACTCTCTACAAATGGCCCTGTGCTGGTTTTATGAAACCTGTTCACACCAAGGAACTAATCATGGCGTGAGAAACGGTACCAAACTGCAGCTTTCTCTAGGCATAGCAACCACTTTTCACTGTGCTCTTCTTTTAATAGACACACAGCCTACCTAAATAGCAGCTGTGACACTGCTCACCCAGCTCTAGCATTTAACACAGTTATTTTGGGACTCCATATACTTGCTGCTGAAAAAAACAGGTTTGTCTGCTATGCAAAAGTACTGGGATACACTGTGTGTCAGGAGAATGAATGTGCCAACCTGCACGTCAGCACACATGCAGGACTGCTCCTTGCTAAGCACAGCCATTCTGCTCTGCAACGTGGCAGCACAGAGCTACACAGCCAGGGCTGGCAGGAAGTCAAGGGAATGGTTCACAACAGAGGAGCCAAGACCTACTTAAAAACAAATTTTTTCACCAGTCTATCACTCATGGAAGGGAGAAGGAAAAATAGAGGTCTCAAATGAGAAGGCTGTGAATGCTCTCTCTTCTGTTTTCTGATCATTCTGACTAAAACCGAAGAGCATAAAATGTTAAGGGGAAGACAACACAGAGAAATCTTTGGAGATGTGTTGTCTCACTAATTGCCTGGGCCCTGATATCTGAGAAACAGCAGCATCCCAAGGGTCACGCTATTATTTAGACATAACTGCAGACCACAGAATGCATTCCTGTCCAGCAATGCACACAGCTACCACTCACCAGAGAGGTGGTTTATCCCATTCTATTAGGCTGGATGCATTTCATCCAGGGCTAGAAACAGCTCTTCAAAAGAATCTCCAGACCTATTTCTCTATATCTGCATGGGGAATCCTCAGACAGGAATGTGGATTCTCAGAAGCATTCCTGCCTTGGGTTCAGGCTGTGGGAAACATGCTTGGATTTGCTATTTTAGTTCCCAGTGCCATTCCTGGAGGCTGCTGCCTAGCAAGTCCCCAGCAGATCCACAGCTTCCTGACCACTGAAGCTGTTGTGAGAGGAACCCCATCTCCACAGAGGGTGACAGACCCCTGCCACCAAAGGTGGGAACTCACCTGGTCATCTGCTGGATGCACTGGGCTCGATAGTTCTCATAGTGGACATCGCAAGTGACATCCTTCAGGTCGTGCATGTGTGTCCGGATCAGCATGTTCCGCAGCTTCACGAAGTCGCAGTGGGCCTGGTTCTCCACTGTGGAAGCAACAACGGGAGAGTGCTTGGATATCACACCTCAGCAGACCTCTCCAGGGAGCCCCTTTGCAGCTCCTGGACACCCAGACTGGACTAAAACCCCACCCCAGGGCTCGTTCCTCATCGTCCCCAGCCACCGCCCTGGCACAGGCCTCAGGGGCGCTCTGCTCTGCTCAGCACTGAGGTCAGGCTGCTGAAGGCCCTGTGATCCCAGGACTTCTTCTGTGTAAAAGGATTAATTAAGCACAAACAGCGGAGCCCTGAGAGAGGATCCCATGTACATGAGATGTCACTGTTATAACCACAGGGAGCACAGCTGTGCTTGTCTCATCAGAATTTAGGATTTATCAAAAGGCCCCTGTAGACAAAATCAGTCCCTGAGGGGCAAAACCAAGAGCAGGCAATGGAGAGCTGAAAGTGCTGCTGTTGCCATGGGGAGCCTGGCTCCAGACAGCACTGTGGAAAGCACTGTGCTGCTGTGATGATCTCCATTTGCCTCTCTGCAGGGCTGGGGAAAACCAGCAGTATCAGGCACAAGCATTCACAAAGTTGATCCTGCTGCCAAATGCCAGCATCCCGACAGGCACAGCCCCCTCTGGAGCCACTGAGGGAGCAACAGCCGGGCAGCCCAAGCAGCCAGCACCAGCCCATGAGGGCAAACACAAGCTTTTGAGATCTAAAGCTGCAAGGTCTTAAAGCAACAAACCAGGAAGGGCAAATCAGCAACAGCAGCAAAAGCCATTCCAGGGTTATTCTGCCGAAGCGCTTTCTGAAACGTCTCGCTTCAGAAAGGAAGAAAGTTGGAGACAAACACTGTGCATCAGCACAGCCCCCCGCCCAGTAATTCCAGCACTTGCAGGAGCAGCAGCAGAGAAGGGAGTGCACGAGGGTTTTTGATGGTTTGGCTGAGGGCAACAGCTTCTCCCCAGAAAATAAACAGGCAATGCCCAGCCTCCCCCACTTATTAAGAAGCCATGTCCTAGGGCACATTAAAGTTTAGGCATTCATCCATTCACACTGCAGCCTCTCCTCCTCAGTCTGCAAAGGGGGAGTTATTGATACACTCCCAGGAGCACAGACCTCCTGAGCCAGTGCCAGTGTCTCTGTCTCTACCCCACCAAAGGCGGCACAGATGGTCCCAGCTCTTCCCTGATGTCCCTGCTGGAAACGCCTGTCTGTCCTTGACCCATCCCTGCCTGCCCCTCCTCCAGTGCTCCCAGGATCCATGCTTACCTTCCACAATGCCCCAGGGGTAGAGCCGTCCACGGACGCGCTGGCCTTTCGCCTCCACCACGGTGTTGCTGCCGATGACGGCAAAGGGGGCGCTCTCCTGGAACGAGAGGCACCGCTGAGCCCAGCTCAGCCCCGGGCTCCCCCTTCTCCGGGGGCCAAGCTCAGGCCAGCAGAACAGCAGGAGGAAGGTGCTGGTAGGAAAAGCACAGGGACATCCACACGTGTCACAAAGCAGGGCACCACAGCCCAGTTGCAGAGAAAAGCCTAAAGCACTGAGATCTACAGGCAGCCTAGTTCACAGGCTGATCTCAGCTGTCCTGAGGGAAGCTGTGTCTTGGCAGGTGCCTGCATCCCTTCATTAAGGGAAGCTCTATAAAGAAGCAGAGCAAAGAGGCTGGGACACCAAGCAAGTGGGACAATGTTCAGCAAGAGCAGGAAAGTACAGGCTGTGCTCTTCTCTGCTCAAAGCCCATTGCCCCCCTCTGCCAGGAGAAACAAGGCTGTACTGCATGCACACACAGTCTTGGGAGGCAGTGAGGATTGTGTTCCTGAGGCCTCCAGATATGCCTGTATGAACATTTTGTGTCCCCAGTGCAACTAAGGTGTTACACTGGGGCCTAATCACTCACAAATCTCTCCTCCTTGCTGATAGCATCACCCAGAAACAGGTGCTCAGAACTGCTGTACAACCCAGATTTCATCTTAAACACACAGGCTGGGACAGATGGAGGAAAGACTGACACCGCCTGGAGGGAGAGCAGAGGGGCCGTGAGTTCATGGCACACTTGACTTCATGGCACCAGCAAGGACATCAGCACCTTCTCCAGGCCATCTACCACATGAGCCAAGGCTGCTCCCTGGGCAGCAGTAGCACAGGCCTTCAGCACAAGCAGGGCAGCTCTGGATCCTTCTGGACTGACCCACATACCTGTGAGCCTGATTCCCCAGACCCTGCTGAGCCGATTCCTTACCTTCAGCTCTCTGTCTTGCTGCTTGAACTCCTCATCTTCATCAGAGTCACACTCAGGAAACTGGTACACTTTAATGCCAAATTTGTCGATCTCTTCCCGGATCTGCGTCCATGCAAGACAAAACCAAAAGGATGCAAAACTGAACAGTACAAAAATGTTGGGTTTATTCTGTTTGTGCTACCATGGTTTGCTATAGCCTACAGATGGCAAAAGGATTTGATGTTTCTTCTACAGTCAGCCTCTCTGCTGACTTCCTCTCTCATAGCAGAGCACAGCTGCAGCTGTATGTGCAGATACTGTGTATGTGTGTGTATATATAGATACAAACACGCTGTACAGACACATAAATACACACATGTCTATCTGCCCTCCCTCCCCAGCTCATCCCTGCCACTACTGCAGGTATAACTGTACACAAAGAGCATCTCACCCTCTCTTTTAGCTTGCGGATCTCAGAAGGGATCAGGCAGTCGGCTTTGGCAATCAGGGGCACAATGTTGACCTTCTCATGCAGAGCCTTCATGAACTCAACATCCACAGGCCTCAGCCTGCAGCAGGGGTGAGGGACACTGTTAGCAAAGACTGGGTTGCTCCCCCTCCCGCCTCCTTCACCCACCCAGCACAAAGGGAAAAGGACAGCACTGGCACTGGGACAGCCCTCAGCTAGGGCTGTACCTTCAGGAAAGCTGCCTCCAATTTTAGCTGCTGAGCGTCTCATACAGACACTGGCTGGGCATTCGCTCCCTTGCAAGCCAAACATTGGCCAGGCCACAGCCTGGGGTCTCCCTCCAGCTGTCCTGTACTACAGGCAGCCAACACAGCCCCTTCAGCTGCTCCAGGCTAGGCTGACATATGAGCCAGCAAGGGGCTGGGACTGAAGGCAGCTTAAAACTCCCTTTGCTACACATCAGTCCAGCTTTGCCAGATAGGAACATACAGGTCTGCATGGCATTATCTCTCCTGATTTTCAGATCAGGCTATAAGGCCTGAGGGAGATCTGCTCTGCCTGTTCACAGGCAGTCTGTCCTGCCAGTGAGGGGAAGGGGGTGCTGCGATGCTTAGCAGAGGGAGAACATCCAGACAGCTCCTCTCCTGTGCCAACAGCACTGGCAGTGTACAAGCTGCTTGGGGGCAATCCTGGAGAACAAGGATCTTCCCTGTGGACTGTCCCCCTCAGGCCTGGAGTGTGGGCTCTCACCCATGCCCAAAGGGAGAGATGAAATAGAGGCAGCAGTGCACTCTGTTGTCCTGGATGTTCTTCCGGTTCAGGCCACTCTCATCACGGAAATACTGCTCAAACTGCTGGTCAATGTAGTCAGTGATGGGCTTCCAGCTGGGAAGGGCAATTCAATCAAAACAAAATCATCAGTTGTGTCTCTTGTCTCCTAATGACTGTGAGGTCAAGGACAAAAAGGAAGGCAGCAGTGCCCTGCTCACCACTCAGTGTTGTTAACAGCATCTCCAAAGCCTGGTGTGTCCACTATGGTCAGCTTCAGCTTGACACCCTTCTCCTCAATGTCCACTGTGTGCTTGATGATCTCCACTGTCTGATTGATCCTCTCTTTGAACAGGAGCACATGAGTTAAAGTCAGGCAGTAATGCTGGGGATCCCCCTGCACTCATGGCAAGCCAGCTCCCTCTTATCACTGAACACAGGGAGTAACACAGGTTTCAAAAACCCCAGATCATGCTCTAAGGAGCCTCAAGGGGGTGGTAATGCAGGAGGCCAGGAGCAGGCAGACAGACTCCAAGAAGATACACAAGCCTCTGAAGTGCCTGCAGCCCAGCTGTTCTGAATATTTTGTCCAGTCACTGGGGAAGGGGAATCCCTACCATACTCCAGCATCCAAGAACAAAAGTCAAATCTCAATATCTCACCCCAAAGAGCTAGTGCTGCTCTGCAGCCTCATCTTCCCTTCAAAGGACAGAAGAGCCCTACAGCCAAACCCTTTTTGCTCGATTCTGGTGCCTCAGCAGACACAAAGGAGAGCAGAGCCACAAACAAGAGGGCTGGGTTCCAGCCAAGCTTGTAGCTGCTGCTGAAGCAAGGAACCGAAGTGCTGGTCCTTAGGACAGTTCCATTCACCCGCTTTGCCCCCAACTTACCCTCTGCATTGAGGAGCTTTCTGTCTTTGTAGAGGTCTGTCAGGAACAGGCTATTCACCAGCGTGGATTTGCCCAGACCCGACTCTCCTAATTGACAGAGCGCAAAGGGGAGGAGGAAAAAGCAAGCAACATGACCCACTAATTGACTTACAAATGAAACTTTGAACAAAGCTTTGAATCCTGAGCCAGAGGAAGCAAGAGAGACAAGCTGTCAGGAGCTGTTTATTGGCACTACAATTTTCCAGCAGTGGAAAGACTTTTGCTGCAAGATGTCTCAATCCTTGTACACATGTTATCTCCCAGCTCCCCCATTCTCCCTCTCCTTCCTTTCCCCCGGTCCCTGTTCGGCCCTGCCTTCACCAACAGAGCAGTCACTGTTGGAGGTAAAGCTTGCTCGAGTGCCTTATGAGGGGTCAGGAGGGGCCCATTCCTCCTGGGGGAACCGCCACAGGCTGGGGAGCAAAGGCAGGCCTGAGACAGGGACCAGAACAGAGTGAGGGGAGGATTTAGGCACGATGGGAGCACCTAAGGGAAGCGAGGAGAGCTGATTCCCTCCACATACCCACCCCGTGGCCCAGCCACCTCCATCCACGGGCAGTCTCACCTGCAACCATCAGGGTGAAGTCGAAACCCTTCTTCACGGATTTCCGGTGGACCTGGTTGGGCAGAGTGGCAAAGCCCACGTACTGCTTCTCATGGTCCTGCGGGGCAGAGGTGGATGGCAGCAGGTCAGAGTGTGCCACCCCTTCTGCTTGAGCCCCACACAGTGACAGGGAGTGGAACCCAAGAAGCCCCTGGGGCAGAGCCAAGGGCAGGAGGAGAAACTGGTCCCTGCCTCGGCAGCAGTGCAGGGCAAGGCACACACCTCCTCTGGGCTTAGGGACTTGGCTTTCCCACAGGTGGCACAAAGGGACACGTCCCAGCCACAGTCCTGCTTGGCTGCTCTCCTGGCAGCTTCCCAGCACAGAAAGGAAAAGGCACATCCCACCATTCCCACCAGAGAGCACAGCCAGGGCTGCTGCTACAGACAGCCTTCCTAACTCTGCTTCATCTGCACACTCACAGCCTCCCTTCACAGCAGGGTCACCAAATGCCACCTCTCCCCGTGTCATTTCCTCATCCTTCCCACCAGAGGCACACGTGCTACATGATGGAGAGCTCTGTAATTAGCACCCCAGGGCTTGCACTGTCCTGAGCCAGGGCTAGAGGAAGGTACAGCGGCTCAGCTTCTGCTTGACCTGAGAGGGGATTATTTCTTGCAGTGTCACAGGCACTCCTGGCTGAATAAGAGGAAATCCTGAGTAATCTCTTGTGTTATTTCTGAAGAGACCAAAGTTCAAGGAACATGGGAAGTGGAAGGATGTGGAAATATTGATGATAGAACTAAGATTATTTTGGTGAGGGTATTACATTTAGCATTATGGGAGTGTTACCTACCACCCAATCACTTGCCAGACACAGTCCCTTGTCACTGAGTGCTCTCTCACAGCACAAAATCCACAGGCACCCCACAAGCACGGAACATGCTCTGTACAAGCACACTAAGCCATTCACAAACTGAATATAATCATACCACTGGGGTTCACACCACAGACACATCCACGGAGCCAGGAGCTCCTCAAAACTGGCCCTAGCTCCTATTCCATGGATCACTTCATGCACATGACTGTCCTCACCCATTCTCCAGGCACGGCAGGGAACACCTCTGTTTGTAAGTTAAACTTTCTCCATTCCTGGGCCACACACTCAAAGAAATACAAAATACGACCCAGGGTCCCGAGCTCAGGGCAATGCTGAGCACCTATTTGCACACTGCAGGTGGGCAACGTTGCTCCCAAGCAGCTCCCTACAGCTGCATGTCCATCTGTGTGAGAATCCCTGGGCATCCTCAGTCTGACAGACGGCAAAGGTCCACTGGGGACACCGAGCAGGGAAGACAGAGAGTCTCCTCCTCCTCCTCCCAATTTATGGCTGCTCTGGAGCTGCCCACTGAGATGGAATAGATGTGGCTGATGGCCATCACAGCCCAAGGACTCTGTCCTTTAGCACTGTCACTACCTTCTGCAACTGAGGTTTGGTTTGGGTCTGAAACTTGGTCATTTTAGCCCTGAGTGATTGTGGGTTCTGATCTCCCTCACCTCCCATAGCTGAAGCAATATTTCAACACCTCACAGTCCAGAAAGGTGGGAAGGGACAGAGAAAACAAAATTAGAGAAAAGTGGAGAACTAGAGAGTGCCCAAAGTGCTCCACAGGCAGCTGCAATGACTCATCTAAAAGGCAGTGACACCCCAAGCAGCAGTGCAGCGAGCAGCAGCGAGACCCCCGAGTGATGAGCAATGACAGCAAAGCAATGCCTGCCTGGGGGACACCACAGGCTGCCACCCAAAGGGTTCAGTAAAGGGCAAACGAGGTGAGCAAAGCAGAGTGAGAAACATGATAATGGCAAGGTCACAAAACCAACAAGAAAAGACAGCTTCCCATCTCTGTCTCTCAGTACCAGAGCTGTCTCACAGCTGCTTCACTTCCTGCTAAAACACATCTGGGGACACAGCCAAAGTGGACACAAAACAGCCAACACCTCACAGCAAAAAGTCCGGTGTTTCCCAGCGAGCACCACAAATACACAACATACTTCCCTTTTGTGCTTCTCCTGCCCTGATCTTTACCAGACCTTGGGAAGACACTCTCTCCAGTGACTTGACGTGTGAAATAGTACCAGTGATGTGCTAATGAAAAATGGCTGAGGCCTGGGGTGTGTTTCTCTTGTTTTGCTTGGTTTTTAACCTAGATGACTAAGGGCTGACAATGGAGACATTGGGGAGCTGCACTCTGGTGCAACTCCACTTTCTTCTGCCAGGCGTAACTGGCTGAACCTGATCCCTCATTTCTCTTCAGCCCAACCTAGAGAGTGTGGATTTGCTGTACCTCTGCTTGCCTCCCCACAGCTCTGTGGAATCATGATATTCAAAATGAGCAAATCCCAGCTGGTGCAGGACACTGCCCTTTACCCGTGACTCATGCAGTCATTTCCCTTGCAGAAAGGAAGGTCAGTTTTGCTGAATGCAATACCAAGAAGACCTTCCCTCACTATGGGAGGCAGCCAGACCTGTGAGGGGAAAAACCCTGTCCCAGCCATGGGCACCCTGCAGAGCCCTGTCAAGGGTGAAGGCAAGAGATGCAAGGCACGTTGTGAGGAGGGATCCCCTTCTTATAACAGCCCTCTCCCAGGAACAGCAGCCTGGTCTCTGCATCAACCCTGACTTGTGGTCCTTCACCTTCTCTTTGAGACACTCAGTGTGTGCTCTCATCCCAGTCATATTTGGGGACTGTGACAGGCACGTACCACCACCTCTGCCAGCACAGCAACATCAACATGGCACTGAAGGAGCCCAAGCAGCCTCCTGAGCCTGGTGTGTGCCTTGCCCAAAGCTCTACACCACCCAGCACCTCCAGGGATCTGCTATCTGCAGAGCAACTGTGCATGAGGTGCAGAGGCCTGGGAGGGCTACTGACAGAGCCAGGGGGTTTCTGGATTATGGAAAACTGAAATCCATTAATTACATGAGAGGCTTGGAGGGAGGGAGGGAGTTCCTAAATGCATCACAGTCCCCTCCCCATGCTCTTGACCCTCACAAGCCAGGTCCCATCAAGCTGACAAAAGCCAGGACAGCTGGTTCCTGCACTGCACTTCCCTTGCCAGCTCCAGCTGTCGGGAAAGAGCCTCAGGCAGCGGCACTCTGGCACAAGGAGCCCCTCTCCCACCGCCTGCTCCACGCTGCTGCCTTTGTTCCCGCTGGCATCCCACTAGCACGTGCCTGGGAACGTGCCCCACACACCACCACAGAGGCCACCAAGAGCTGTGGCCACTCTTTGGGACCCTGTCACAAACCAAAGCACCCCAGGCCAAGCAAAACACACCCGTACTCTCCTTTGGCACATGCTGGCTGGTTCACCAGACATTAAGGCAACATGTCACATCCTCTCATCCTCTGATAGCCGGCCGAGGTGGCCAGCGCTGCCCTGGCAGCCAGTGCTCTCCCTGGGAGTTCAAGCCAAGCAACAAAGCCCTGGGTGGGCTCAAGCCCTGTTCCTGTTGGGGCGTAGAAACATTCAAGATGTGTTACAGAGGAGAAGCTGTCCTGGTACTGAGGTGTTCACAGGGCTGTCTGCACCTCCAAGGCAGAGTACAGTCTCCATCACTCCCATCCTTCCCAATTCCCTCCTGACAGCTCTTGTGGATGTGCTGTTTGAACCAACCCAGACCTCACTGTGACTTCACCGTTTAGCCTGGGGATAAAAGGGGCCTTGCTGGGTATATTCAAAAGGGCTAAAATTAAACATCATGGGATCACAGCAAATTTGAAGAACAATCCCTGTCAAGGTCTGGAGCAAGCCCCAGAAATGATGGAGCTGTGCTAGGACCCTGGCACCTCTGCCTCTTCAGGGGGAAGGGGCCCCCTCGGTGTCCCAGCCTTCAGCACGAGGCGTCCAGCTCCCTCCCAGGCAGCCCTTCCTCCAGCCTTTCCCCTTCGGCCAGGCACGGCCGCCACATCCGCGTCTGCACGAAGCAGCACAGCCCAGCCCTGCAGGAGAGGCAGACCCTTCGCTTCCTTTCATTGCAGAAAGCTGCATAAACTCATAACACAAACGGCCCGCGAGGCATCTGCCACGGACATCTGCTCCTCGGGCCTGGGGCTGAGCACAGGAGCATCGGCAAAACCACTCGCCCACCAGGATTTGCTGAAGAGAAGGAACGCGGCCAGCAAAGCACAGCATTAACGCGGTGTTAATTAACACAAATCGGACTGCGTGTGGGCATACACAGCGCTGACTCCTGCCCTGAGCCCCCCCACGCAGGCACACGCCATTCAGCCAGGGAATCACGGCACCGAAGAAGCGCACAAAAGCGTCGCGCATCTCGCAGCTGCCCACCGCGCCCCTCGGCCGTGCGCCCGCGGCGGCTGCTCCCCTCCTCTCCGTGCCGCCGTCCCTCCCTTACCGGCGTCTTTCCGCTCCTCTGCTCCTCAGAGGTCTCATCTTGTGCTGCGCGCGTCTTCTCGGGCACCATCCTCCCCCCTCCTGTCCCCGCTGCTCCCCGGCTCGCGCGGTGCTATAAATACATCCCTGTACCTTCAGCTTGCCCGGGTGGCTTCGCTGTGCCTGCGTCCGGGGAGACAGCAGCCGCTCCACCAACCGCTCCTGAATAATGATCGAATCCATAACCGCGGCTGGCAGGACGGACGGACAGCCACCGCGGGCCAAGGGAAAAACCCCAACCCATGTGTTCCCTCCCAGCCTTCGCTAAATCCATGCGGCAGCCCCCCCGCCTACGCGTGCACACACACGCAGGGCTGGCTCGGCTCGCCTCGGTGCCGAGGCGAGGCGAGGAGGAGAGCCGAGGAGAGGCGAGGAAAGGCGAGGAGGCTCCCAGGCAGCTGCCCGGGATTTCCTGCCTCCGCCTGTGCCGCGGGAGGAGCCAGCCAGCGAGGACAGGACAAAGGCCACCGCGGCCGCAGGCCAGAGGCGACGTCTCTCGCCCGCCAGTGTCCCGCGGAGGGGCTGTGCACGCACCGGATGCTGTCCCTGCCATCAGTCTGACTCCGCGTGACAGATGGGCCCATTCAGCTGGAGGATTTCTTACATACCCGGCCTGACGCAGCCTAGACAAAGGTTTGCTGGAGGAAACCTGCTCTCAGCAAAAATGTGCTGCTTCTGGCTGCGTGGGTGAAGGTCCCAAGGGTCCACAAAGCCCCTAAAAGCAGGGTTCAAACATCACCCCCAGATGGCAGTCCTGGTTGACGTGGTTCTGTCCCCTCGTGGTGCAGGCTGATCTCTTGTCTAGTCCAGGCTCTATTGCAGCCTCATCTCTGAATCCAATTGGAATATCAGCAGATGCATTCTGGATCTTAGAGCAACCATTCAAGCTCTGAAGACGTTTTAGAATAAGGAAGTATCTGTGTGTTCATTAAGCAGATGAACCCAACAACAGTTCAGCACACCAAAAAAGTCATTCAAATCTCAAGTCTGGGTTCTGAACCTTTCTATAAATATGCCTTCCAGCTTTTCTGTGCAGCCACAGAAACTGAACAGGAATTTATACAAAACAGAAAATAGCTCCTAAGTTCATATAATCACACCATTCTGGAAACTGGGAGGTTAACACCACAGCATGTATAATGGTAGATTATACAGGAGATGACAGCACTGGTGGTGCTGGAGGAACCTGTCCCTTACCCCACGGGTTCCTGAGCAGCTTTCTGCTCACCAATGGGAAGGACACAGGCTGCAGCCATTCTCCTGCCTCGCTCTCAGCCAGAGCTCCTGCTGCTTCTCAGGGATCTGCAGGGCTCCAGCAGTGACTGCACAGATCAGCAGGGCCTGCCCTGGTCACCTTGGGCCACAGCCCAGGGCCTCCAGCATGTCTGGCTGACACCAGGTTCTGTTATAAGGTACTGAATAACTATAAGGTCCAGTGGCCTGAAGTCTGGGAGCAGCTGTGAGTGGGGAAAGGAAAGAAGAGGAGAAAACCCCCCCAGTATTTTAAGTACACTGCCGTCCTGTAAGCTGACAGAAGGTGATGTCAGAAGTCACAGGCACAAGGTCCTAAAAGCTGATAAAAATAAATGGAGGAGAACTGGGAAATACTCCCAGAGCAGAAAAATTCCTGCCATACAACAGCTGTCATACCACATGCATGAAACCCTTCTCCAAACCACCCTGCTCCGCCAGCAGCATCCTTAATTACACCCACTGAGTTTTGTTCCCAGTTGTTTCTGTGTGTAGCAGTCCAGAAGAAGGCCTGGACTGAGATGCAGGAATGGCAGGAATTGCTCAGAACATGTCCCTGAGGATGGCTCTGCCCTCACTCTGCTGCACTGCTCCGTCCCCCAGGGAGCCGACAGCCCTGCATTGGTCTCCCAGCTCAGTGGTAGGTGAAGCCATGCTCATGACACCTCTTCCTCCTCCTAGATTCACATAATCCTTGCTTTCCAGGACTGGGGGACTCTTCCACAGGGTCTGCAACTGGCACACGACTGAGGAGCAGTGACAGCACCACGCTGCCTGCACTGGGCAGCAAGAGCAATGGCTCGTGGCACACCCAAGGTGCATCCAAACCTTCTTAAGATAACATGAGGTTTCACCAGTCCTTCCACACTATAAACCACAGTAACTGCAAGTAAAACCTCTCCAACTCCCATGAATTCTCATGGCTTGGAAAACCCTTGTCTGAGAGCCACAGGCCACATGGCCACCAACCACAAGGCTCTTCCAAAGGCACAGGGAGACATGCTGTGTCCTCACGAGCCCACTGCACCAAATCAGACATTCTTTGGGGCTGGGATCACAGATGAAGTCAACAATGATTTGGTCGTGATAAAACCACAGTGTTGTTCATGGCCCCAGGAGCTGTGCTGACAGTGCAGAGAGGAACAAGGAACTACTGTCTCCTCAGTGCCTTGAGCTCTCACACATCACACATGCTCTCAGGACTGGCAGCCAGGGAGGAATTCCAGTCAGAAGGCCATGACTGACAACTCAGAGAGCAGATCAGGAAAAGAAACACAAGAGCAGGTCTTGGCTGAAGAGATCATCTTTGAGTGGCCAATGCTATGGCTTCAAAAGTGCTGAAGGACAGTCAGCTGGTCTCAGCCTCTCCTGTCCTAGAGATGCTCATTTGGCATCCTCAGAGTCACCAAACCATAAATGACAGACTCATTCGTGTCCCTCAGATGTGCCGCTGACACACCCAGAGCTGTTGGCTCAGGCTGATGTGTGTCCAAACTTCCCAAAGACAGTCAAGCCAACCTTGTCTCGCCCCTGTCCTTTCTGATCACAATCCTCTTTCCACACAGCTCTCAGAAATGTCCAGTGTAAATTCTGGCCTGCTCCTCCAACAAGAGATCTGACGTACACCATCCTTAAAAGAAGAAAATCAGAGGACATCTCGTGCGGTATGCAGCAGTGCTCAGCAGGAAAACACTTGGCACTTCCAAGATCTACAGCAAATCCAAAGTGTTTTCTTCCCCTGGCACCTCTAAGCTCATCTTCAGGCAGGTGCTCACAGCAGCAGCTTGGGGGTCAAACTGGCTGCAGGATCCAGGTTTCTGACCCCAACCTGGCCAGCCCCATCCTGCCAAACAGTCAGCAAAGGCAACACAGGCATGGGGTGCACCAAGTCCTTCCCACCTCACAGACCAGCAGAGAACTCCTCCACCTGCAGGGGAGCTGTTTTCCGGCAGAAATGCTGTGGCTTAGGGACTGCAGTGCTCAGGCTCCATCCTTGGTGAACAATCAGGAGCATGTCTTGGAAGATGAAAACATGGAAAAATCTTCAGCCTGATCTAGACAGACACTCTTGAACAGCACAGAGACAGGCAGCAGGGTCCCCACGAGGGATGCACCCAGCCAGCCTGGCCTGCATGGAAGAATGGTGAAACTGCAGATCCATGGCTTGGCAGGGTCAGCACAGTCATGTAATAACAGCATTTATGTTTCTTCTTCTGAAGCAGCTAAGCTATTTTCAGAATTCCCCACAGAAGGGAAATTCTCTTCCTGGCTGTTTTCTAGGACGAAGAGAAGGGCAGTTCCAGAGAGGCTGTTTGCCCAAGCTGAACAGGAGCAGCAGCAGCAGGCAGCAAACCCTTGGAGCAGGGCAGTGGAAGCTGAGGAAGAGCTGATATCCTCCATGCAGGATATAACTGCATAACCGGGAACCTCCAGGGCTCAGTTACCACCTTCTTGTCCTGCCGCCTCCTCTCCCTCTATAGGGAACATCAATGCTGACTTCAGACAGATGAATCTCACGGGTATTGCAAGGTCTGGACTCAGCTGCTCCATCACCAGCAAAGCTGCACACTCAGCCTGAGGCTCCTGCTGACCTGATCCAAGGGAAAAAGCCTTGCTGATCTAAACTCTGATGAATAATTTAACCTCAAACTTGCAAGCAAGGCTCCACGTAAGTGGCTGCTGAGAGCATCAGAGCCCTGACGCTTTAGCCAGGCTACATCCTGTGATGCTCAGGGAAAAACCAAGATAGCACACAAGAAATGCAGAAATCCCAAAGCACAGGATTAATCCCCTGTATGTTCAGTGCCACAAGCACAATCTGCACAGCAGTCACATCTCATATTTTCTTTTACCTATCCCACAGGTCAAACTTTTAATTTCCGCTCAAGGATCCCTGCTGCTTTGTCACATAATCCCTCCAGAAATGTATCAAATTCTATTTCAAAGGTATTTATGCTCCCTGCTTCCACTTGAAGTGCCTCGTGCTTCCCAAGAAGCACTATGTGACTCATGCCATGCCTCCACTTCCAGCTCTTAAAAAGGAGCGACGACCGTAATTTGCCTCCTGCTGGTTTCAACTCGTGACTTTCTTTGGATCGAGTTCACAGAGCTTCTGACACCCAGCTCCTCATTTAGGATAATCTGCACGATGTAACAAACCGGGCAAGCGTGGAGCTGGCTGGATGTCTTGCAGCAGCCCGTCGGTGGCTGTCCGAATCTCCTCCAGCAGCCCCTCGGCCGCTGCCCGTCCCTCTCCACGGGAGCCGCGGGGCGGTGCCGGAGCGCTCCCCTGGCCAGGGCCACACGGAAATCAAGGGACAGGTCAAACCTGCCGCCCTCGCCGATTCCTCCGATTCTGAACACATTCCTCAGCACACGACAGAGCTTTCCAAATTTAGCCTCTTAAGACAGAAGGAGAAACCGGGTGGTGCAGGAAGGTCTGCGGCAGTCTCGGCATTACTGCTGCTCGTCTCTCCCTCCGATTCATCCTCCAGCTCTGCAGCACAAATTAGGTTTAAATAGATGCCTGGCCTCTCATCTCAAAACTACAGCTGGGAAAACCAGGGAGAGGGAGAGCAGAGCCCTGCCAGCCCTGGGAAGCCAGAAACAATGTTTGGGAGACAAACAGGTACATATTCTTCTGGGGCACAGAAGCTGGCTGGGCTGAGAGCGGTTTGGTGGAAGAGGATGGAAAATAATGGTGATTTATCCTCTGCAATGGAAAGGCACTGCTTCTTCCAGCTCTCAGGTTCTCCATCCAAATAACAAGAACATTCATTTTGGAAGTTCTTGATGCATATTAACATACATGAATAGGAAAAGGTTGGGGACAGGATCCTACAGAAGGTGCAGTTTAAAGTTACAGGTAGTGGTCCCAATCCTGCGATCCTTACTCACCGAGTAGTCCCTTTGAAATAGAGACGACTGCTCACGTGAGTAAGGGATGCAGGATCAGGCCTGTCTACCAAAGAGGCTGAATCCTGAACCGGAGAGGACATCACGGCCTCTGAGCATTGAGACACCTACACCTGTCCAGCAGGAGCTAAAATCCAAGGGCATCACAGGGGAGGACAATCCAGGCTGGGGCACCACACCTGCAAACAGCACACCGAGCACAGACCACGGAGAGCAAGGCAGTGGACAACAAAGATGCTCCACTCAAGCAGAAATTCTCCTGATTCATTCACAGTTCACCCATCTTGTGGATACTCCCAGGACTGCAAGGAGATCTTTCTTAACCCCGCTGTCCTCCCAGCAGGCTCCTGAAAACCTTATTGGGAGAATGAAAGCCAACTGTCTTGGGAGAACTCCCAGTCTCTGTCTTCCAGCTACAATTAACATAACTTTAGGAGTAGCTGATGCCCACAAGAGAGGAGGATAAGCCCACTCAGCTCTCCAAATAATTTAAAATTCCATTAATTAAGGGGGGAAAGGCAGCTCTCTAAAGCAACCATCAGTTCTGGGAGGCACCCACAGAGAGAAAAGCTATCCTCAGACTGTGTGAGCGATAATCCCAAAAAGCTCTGCAGAACAGGGAGGCAGAGGCACCTTCTCCTTCCTAGGGGGTCTCCTGCAGGTCTCCCATCAAGGATTCAGACACCCAAGCTCCAGCCACACACCCTCCCTTCCTGCTGTCAGCTTCCTCTGCACACTCAGTGACACGAAGCAGAGTCCTTGTGCACCCTGAGACAGCAGAGGCACACAGGGGCCTTCACCTCCCTTCCCACCCCTGGGCTTGCAGCCCCAGCCCACTTGACCGAGATGAGCCAGCTGAGAGGGAGCCATGCACTCACCCTCCTCCCTCTGCAGGAGCACAGCTCCATGTCCATCTCACACAACACAGCTGTACCTGGCTGCCAAGTGCCGTCCCTCGGAGCCCAGCACGGGCCGCTGCTCCCGGTGAAAGCAGCTGTGTGCCTCCCAGTCTCCCCTGGCTCGCTGTGGTGTGTGCTGGACCATCTGCTCTCCCAGAGGAGACCCCCAGGGGCCCGTTTCCCAGCCCCACCATAAAAACAGTCTGTGCAAACGTCACTGCCCACATCAGTCTGCCCAGGGCCGGGCCCTGTACTGGGACTAGCGTCTGTCTTTGCAGATGGATAATTAGATTCCCTTTCCATTTCCTTTCCCCTCCTGTTGGTTTCTTGGCTGGCAGTTCCCCCCAGCCCTGCACAATCCAGCAGCATTAGTCAGAGGGAAATTCTGCTCCCTTCCTCGCTGGGATGAACAGCAGAATGAACTGCATGATGATTTGAGTGCTTCCTTGCAGTAGCATTTGTCCTTTTCAGCCTGACAAACACAGGGTTCCCTCCCATGGCTGCACCCTGTGCCTTTTCCCCAGGTGGCACAGAAACCACAGTGGGAATGCAGTTCAATTCAGTGAGTGTGATGTTGTTGGCAATTGGAAGCAATTAGGTAATCAGCAGGAATATGCAATCAGCTGGACTGGGGTTGCAGCACACCTCCGTTTATGAGCAGTGGTGCCAAACACTCCTTTTGGGCAGGGCCTAAAGAAGCGTACCTGATTCTCAGCCATGGTGTGAGATGCTCTCAGAAAAAGATCATAACACCCTCCTGCAGGAAACCTGAGGAAGAGATGGAGCAATGATGAAATTGGGGTAATTTAACACAGAGCTGTATCTCAGAGCTCCCAGAGAAGGAGAGGATTGTGTGCCCAGATGAAGTATCCAAAGAGATCCTCACTGAGCATACAAGATTGTCCTCCCCTGCCATTAAGAAGTGGCTTTCTGGGAAGCAGTACTGATACCTGAAGCCCTGATGGTTGCACAGGCATCCCCAGGACCTGCAGAGATGCACAGACACATCAGTTCCACCTGACAGAGAGGACTTATCCTGCTGGGATCCACAACTTTCCCAGTTTCCGCCTCACAGGAGATATACAGACTGAAGCTTTCAGAGCCAATCTGTCAATTCTGTCCTCTTGTACTGTGTGACAACCTGTTCTCCATGGTCAATGTCCTGAATCTATGCAGAGCACAGAGCTTACAGCCCTTCAGTGCAAACCATTGAGACTTCCAGCAGCTCCACATCACTGCCTGGGCTCTGTAGCTTCTATTCTGCACCTGGCTGCAAGAACCAAACTGCTGCCTGCTCCATGCAAGGAGCTTTGAAATGCCTTTCAGAAGGTTCCAGAAGCTTGCAGCTGACTCCCTCCCCTATGATCCACGCCAGCTCACTGCTGGCTGCACACCAAGAGCTGGATGGAGCGTTACCCAGCCGTGCCAGGCTCGCAGGCCACGAGGCTGAGACACTGCAGCCAGCGAGCGGTCAGCACCTCTTGCACCATTTTTTGCACCTGGCTGGGCTTCCCAGGGCCCGGCACACACCAGAGCCCGCGCTGGATCACGGCAGCAGCGAGGCGCCGTGTTCCCAAAGGCATCACAGCCCTGGCTGCCCGAGGAGGTGCCCAGCACAGCTGTGTTGTGGGCCGCTGGCACAGCTGTGGGACCACCCAGGCAGACACAGAGCCTGGCAGCTTGCTGCATGAATGAAGAAGAAAAGGTAAGGGCAGCGAGGCAGCTGGGGACCAGGACTGTTCCCCACTCGCCTGTGGTTGTGCAGCCATCCAGCATTCACATCAGCTCCTTGTACCCTGCCATCGCAGACACTGCGGCCGTGCCTGGGGGGGCAGCTGTCAGAACAATCAAAAACAGAAACAAGAAATGCTTTCCAACACCTTTCTCTCCCCTTCTCCATCACCTACTTGCTCCAGCAAACACCAAGCCTGGTTACACCTTTGCTGCACAACTCACCATTTCCCTGTGCGCTGCAGTGTGAGTGGAGATTCACATTTTATGTGATGATGGGAGAAAACTTCAAGTCACTGAACATCTAAATCAAACTGTGCTGTCAAAGGGAATTTAAACAAAGTTTCTTCCAAGCTTAAGAGTAATAGTCAGTAACTGCTGAGTGTTGCTTCTCCTTATCAGGGAGATGTTGACCAGTACAGCAAAAACAAGACTAGTTAGTCTGAGTTTTTAGTGAAACAGAGCCAAGAACTTAAAATGAAGAAGTATCTGGCTCAGAGTCTCAGCAGGGATTGTGTCAGATACTAGAGGGCTCCCCATGCTGTTCCATAACACAGGTGTGAATTGCAAGGTCTGGAACCCGCAGTAAGGATGACCACACAGATCATTTACCAAGCCTGGTGGGCACTGATGGGTCCCGGTGGCTCTGCAGTACCCAGATGAACACCCTGCCTGAGGCTGCTGCAGGACAGCACAGTTTGCCAGGCTGGGGGGTCAGCTCAGCAATCCTGGTGCTCTTGTGACAGAGGGGCAGTAACAGGCACCCCAGCACAGAGCCAGGAGCCCAGCACAGCCCAGCATAGCAGCCTTGTCTGCTTCAGTCCAGCCCCAGCCTTCATGAGCAGTTTTGCAGCAGTGAGAGATTCCTGCTAACCGCTGAGATGGAGCCATCTGTTTCCACTTAGGTGCTGGCTCACAGGAGCAGCTACACAGCAAAGGACTCTAGAGAGGGCTGCTCTCCTGAGCACACAGGGAGTGAACAGCCAGCCAGTTGGGACAGAGGCTGAATTCACCCTCCTCAGTGACCTCATACCTCCCTTCTGCAAAATGAACACCTGGAAGGCACTGCACCCTCCTGCTTTGATTTTGTGACCAAGCTCCATCCTTAATCCACCTACAGGCCACGTTCCTGAAGGCACAGAGGACTTGTCCCCAAGTGCAACTACACCAAATTACTGCTCTGCATGGCACCACAGCAGAAGATGTTTGGATAAAGCTGTTCCCACATCCCACCTGCCCTCTCAAAGCCGAAAGGAATCTCCCACTGATAAGCCAGGATCCCTAAATAAATAGGCCTGGTTTTTTCTATATCAGGGTCCTGCAGAAGTCATGTTATGCAAAGAAATCTTTACCCAGACACCTTTTCCATGCATTCATTTATATGTACATGCTGCTTGGGCCAACCACGTACCCAGCTGCCCTGCAAAAGAGCAAAACGTGCTAGTGGTGTCTGTGCAGCACAAAAGCACAGAATGGAGATGAAAATGGCAGCAGGTACCATGGGAGAGTCTAGGCAGCTTCCAGAAAAGGTAGCAGGAGAAAAGGGATAAAAACTGGGGACATCCTGTGTGGGGAAGGCTACAGAAGTATTGGTCCTGACTGGCAGCTGAACTCTGGGAGGACTTTGCCACTTTGCTTTACAAGTCACACCTGCTTGGGAGGGAAAATCATCATCTTGCTCAACAGGCGGTTTCATTCTGTAAAACAGATTGCTCAATTCTTGGCAGTTTGTGTTCGGTAACTACCCTTTTCCTGTGTTTGCTGCTTCCTCTCTGAGCACACATTTTTTCAGAGCCAGAAGAGACATTGTCCTCCTCTCAGCCTGCGCATGGGCCCTGCAATTCCCTTCAGAGATTCCTTCTGTTTGGAAGATCTGGTGCCTGTGGTGGACTCACAACAACAGCAGAGAGCAGCAGAACATATACTAAGTTCTCTTTTCTTCCACAATAAAGCCTTTGTAGTCTTGACTGGAGAGAACAGAACTGAGTGTTCCTGGAGAACATTGCTCTTAGGTGAGCAAGGATGGAATATCAAGTCACTGCATGAACAAAACACAGTAACAGTAACACCCTGTGACACTGCAGTAGCAGCAACTGCCTGGATCAAACTGCCACTAAACCAAAATCCTAAAGCATCCTACACAGCTTCATGGAGGGATCCTTCCCAACACGACCTTGCCTTACTGCCCCAGTCCCATCACCAGCCTCTCTGCCCATTGTTTTTGATTATCTCACTCCAGCCATACCCCTTGGCAGGCACCCCATGCTCAGCCCCACAGCAACGTGGCACTGATGGAGCAGCCAGAGGTGGGAGAGCAGCCAGACCTCAGGTCCATTCTCAATAGCTGGAAAAGAGCTTTCTCTAAAGTGTATCCTCCTCGAGCTCATGTGTCTGGTCAGCACAGGAGCTTCCCTTGCTTCTCCAATCTGCCTTTGCTTTGCTATCACCTGCTGTCAAGCTGTCCCACTCAGCTCTGCTCTGCTGAAATCTCCCCAGGGAGAAGATTTCTCCTCAGAGCTCCAGACAGAGTGACATTACCACCCTGGTCCATTGCAGCCCTGTCCCAGTCACCCTGAGGGCGCTCCCAGGGAATCAAGACATTGCAGAGAGCACACACAGCTTCGGGGCACAGAGCACAGGGCTGCTGAACCTGAGAGACCAGGGGAGCCCTGCCTCCTGCAGCTCCCAGCCCACCGGGCACAGCTGTGCTCAGACAAGCAGGATCTGCTGCCAAGACCTCCCCCAGCGAGGGAAGAACCGGTGACCCTGAATCAGGGGAGGCCCTGAGCAGCACAGCAGGGCCGGGCACAGAGCCCTGAGTTACCATCCCAGCTCCAGAGCTGACAAACCTCCCACCAGAGGCAGCGCCTGGTACAAAGCCTCTTTTGTTCCCGACACACGAGCGCGCTCCAGGCTGCCGCCGGGACACATCTTTATTGTGCCCTCCTGACTTCAGCAGCACGCAGGGCCTGGGGATAACGGGCCCTTTCTGGGATGCTGCTGGGGCTCACACACAGGCTGCAGTGCAGGGGGCTGCCAAGGTGCTGAGCCCTGCCAGCGCTGGCACCAAGCATCCGTCACCACTGATGGCAGCACAAACCTCTCCTGGGGCTCCACTGACCCGAACTCCTTCTCAAAAACACGGCAGAGCTGCTCTTTAACCCAGCCAGTGCCTGTCACCTGTCACTGCACTTCAGTGTCATGGGCACAGCTGGGGGATGCTGAGCAGAGGGGAAAAGAGGGGCATTTTTAACACAAAATACCTGTTTGTCCATGCACTTTGAGATTGTTTCATCATGTACAGGCATGGAAAAATTCTGAGGCAGGAAGGAGGAAAGTCTGCAAACTCTTGTCCTCACTGTGACATGGTCACAACAGGAGTAATTTCCAGTCCCTGCTCACAGTGCAACAGGGAAGAGGGGCAGGAGGGCTGGAGAAAGTCTCTTGCTAGAGCCCATGAACGGTTAAACTCTCCCTATTTAGCAGTGGTGGGAAGGGAATTTCAGTCCAAGAGTCTTGATGCCACCTGGAACAAGGCCAAGAGAAAAGCAAATTCTTCCAGTCAATTTATCCCCCTCCAATACTGCCTACCCAGCTACAGAGAGTTTCTGCAGCCACACAGCCACAGAAACATGAAAAAAGACTAGACTTTTATTTTCCCAGCCAAAGCATACCACAGCCCAGCATCTCTTCAGCTTGAGCTGGAGCCAGAAGACAACCAAGCTTAAGGGAAGTAGTTGGACACCCCCACACAGCTTGTGAGACAGCACTTGGAAGCTGTCCTGACTGAAAAGCATGGACATTTACTGAAGTCCAGAGCTGCACCTGGCAGACCAGCTCCAGCATCCAGGATAGAGCTGGGCTTGCTGCTGGACACCAGCAGAGTCCAAGGACTCCAGGCTCCAGCTGTGCAACAGAAAATCTTGGCCACTTCAAAATAGCAGACATCAAGGCAGGAGGAAGGGCCCTTTGCCATGTCAGGAAGCAGAATTATCTGGTAGTTTCTGCAAGTAGCATCTGTGGTCTCACATGCTCCTCACCACTATCTGGACCTGCAGCTGACACCCCAGCTGGCTCCCATCCAATGCTCCAGATTTCTCACTGATATCTTGGGTCCTAAAAAGCAAAGCCTCCAGGAGGGCTCTGATCCCCTTTTCTGCTGATCCACAGGGTCCTCAGATTCAAAGAACCCAGCAGGGACTCTCCCATCCATGCACACACCTTCAGCACCTCTCCACACAGCACACGGTCACTCCTGGCGTGTTTCCCTGCTGGGCATGGCTCAGCTCCCTGCAGAACAGGGCTGGACCTTTCACCAGGAACTAACTGCTCTGCTATGTGACATGTCCAGCTGAGTTTTTCGGACTCTGCTTCTCCTTCCTACTTCCCCCCACTCCAGCATGTAGAAAGATGAGAACAGAAAGATAAAAACCCCCACAGCCATCACCCACTTCCCAGCCCCTGTCACAGCTGTACACCCTGGAGGTGTACAGGAGGCACAGGGCTCTCCTGGAGCCTCAGCTCCTCACTGCATCATTCAAAGAGCATCACAAGCTCTGGCTGGGCCTCCAAACACTGCTCCACCTCCGAGCTGGAGACGGATGAGGTCACCTCCAGTCTGAAATCACTTCCGTTCTCAAACTGCTCCCGAGACTGTGCCACAGATTAAAAAGAGTGGGATGGGCGGGGAGGGAAACCCAAACCAATGGAGCATGTTCCCCATTAAGAGCTCGACACTTAATTTATCTCTGCCTCCCCGTCCACTGCCATCCAAACCCTCCACCCTCCCTCCTTCCCCTGCAAGAACAACCCTGGCAGAAACTGCTTTCAATTAACTACAGGGTATGGCACAAGCTGCACAGGACTACACTCAACCCCCAAATCCCCAAATCCAAACCCAAGCAGAGCACTGGGGAAGAATCACAGCTTGGTGTTGTCAGATGAGCTCAGCCACACTGCTCTGCCTTGTGCCAACTGCTGACCTCCAACTGCAGCAGCCCAACTCTATTTCCCCACACACACGGCTGGAAATGGTTTGTACTGGCAATGTAGCCCTGAGCACCAGCACCACAACCCTGTGGTTTCTCCAGCACAGCCCCATTCTCCACTGTACAAGTGGCCACACTGGCCAAGGTGGCAGCAGGATTCTCCCACCTGGACCAAACAGCACAAATGCTCAAGGAACCAGACTGAGAAAGGAAAATGAAAATTCAGGTCACCATCATGGGGGAGTCCCAAGGAAAAGAGTCTTGCGGTGGTCACACTTGGCCAGGAGAAACCAGACTGACAGTTTAGTGGCATTCTTTTAAAAACACATTGATCACAGATGAATCAGTGTCTCATTGTTGGAAGCTCTAACCCGAGTGCAGTACCAGCAGTGCCTCAGGCAGCAACGGCCACCACACATCACTGTCACACACATGTACTCCTACATCATCATGGGTTTTCCCCTCACCCCAGACTTTGCTCAGCACAGGAAGGCAGCCAGCTTTTGTGGGTCTCTTTCAGAATCCCCAGTCTCACTGCAATGGCAGCCATTGGATGGGGCCATTTTGTCAGCAAATACAGCTGCTGTGATCCATACCCTGTTTGGAATCCAAACTCACACAGGAACACGGCCTTGGCTTCACTGGGGACACAGCAGCCACTGGGCACAATCCCACAGGGTGACATGACCTATTGCAAATGCAGGGGATAGAGGAACAAGGGGCAGAGCCTACTTGAGTGCAGCTATGGATCACCTGCTGCATAATTTTAGATTTCCTTCGAGCAGATGGAAGACTGGGCCGTGTGTGCTGCCAATCCTGTGATAGTTTCTTTGGATCACACAACAACCTTGGGGCTGAATAGCAGAAGTACAGCATGACTGCATCTCCCAGAGAGCACTTTGCTCCTCAGCCTCTTTCCAGCGGCCAGCCCAAACAACAACCAGCCAAAACTGCAATGAAAGCGACACCTTTCTCCTTTATGGGCTTCAGCTCTTCTAGAAGCAGTGGGCACCAGAGAAAGGAATCTCTCTCAATCCCTGGCACCAGGCAGGGACCTGGGCTGTTCAGATTGCTCCTCTTCAGCATAGATTAGGAATAAACACGCTGCAGGACAAACAGGTTTCAGCAGATGAAGCAGCAAACTGTTCCCACCTGGCTGCATTCCCAGCAGCTTCTTTCTGCCACTTCTGGCTTCACACCTGTAACTCAGTGAGATGCCAGCAGAAGTCATCACCACAGTGAGGACCTGGTGGGGAGGTGACTGTGCAACAGACAGGCTGCCTTGCTGGGAGATGAGGAACCATGGAGTTCTACACAGCAGTGCCTGCAAGTTCCCAGTGGAAGAGCTCCAACAGCAATGAGTGGAGCAGGGTGTGCTTCACACCCACTGCCCTGAGAAACACCAACCACTACACGGAGGAGCAGGTCTGAAGTTGAACATTTGGGCTGAGGGGAATCCTGAGGCTCAACTGCCTCTGGGAAGCTTTAGTTGTGGTGTGATTGACTCACAGGGGAGCAGAGCCACTCCTTCATCAAAGTATACTGCATATCCCTAAAAATCATGGCCTCCAGACAGAAATGCCTCTAGACAGAGCTGTTAGATGCTGGGCTTCAGTTCCAGCACCTCTGAGCATACAGAACTTCACTGCAAACACCCACATCTGCCCTGGCTGGGCCAGTACTGTCTGCTGAGCCCTTAAGGATCCAGTGCCTCAGAGCGCTGAAGACAGATCGTGCTCTTCAGACACCCTGGAGAACTCCAAGCCGTGTTCTCTGTCCCCTGCAAAACATAGCAACACTGCAGAAGGCAAGAAAAGATCTTCAAGAGCAAAGCCTGTGTGAGTTTTCCATGCTGTGATGAGTCTGAGTGAAGCAGAGACAGGCACATGGGAGCACAAGGCCTCAGGGCAATGTGCTGCCTGGCTCCTCAGTGCTGGGTTTGCCATCCAGAGAGCATCCTGCAGTCAGCTCCACGCTCCCAGGGTGCACATCCCTGTGCCAGGGGGCTGAGCTGGAGCACAGAGGTGATTCCAGCCACAGAGGGCCCATGCTCAGCACACAAGACAGCTGCCAGGCACACAGAGCAGTCAGAAAGCAGCACAGCCACTGCTATAAACAGTGACTATCCACTAGCCAGCTCCTCCCAGGGAGACACAGGAAGGGCTTAAGGAGAAGTCTGAAGGAAAATAAAGAGGACAATTTTCAAAAGAAGGTGGGATGAGCTTAAGAGATTAATCTGCAATGGAACATCTCTGCTGAATAGATCCCTAAAATAGAAGTAGCACTGTAAAAGTTTCAGTTCCAATACAGAAACCAAGATGTTAAATGGGTCTGTCAGTCCTGAGTGCAGCCATGATCCTTTCACAGTGTTACAACTCTCACTGATTTTTTTTGAGGCAAAGATGAAAGGGCCATTCAGAACAGCCTGGAACATACCTCTTCCAATATTTTCAGTTATTTTCCTTCAGCAACCCCTTTCCTGGACCTAATCCATGGACCACAGCACATGAAAGGCAACTGTAAGCCTGGCACCAGGTGTGTAAATGCCGAGGCGGCAGCAGCTTCCTCATGGGAGATGGTGAGAGCTCTTGCTACACAGCAGCTTAGATCAGAGAGGGATGGTGAGGGGAGAGCAGTGACAAGGCTGCTCACCAGAGCCAAATTTATAAAAATACAGGAGGTATCTAGCTCCTCAGTTTCAAAGGAGTTAGGCACTTTCATCTGTATTAAAAGAAGGCTGGCCCTTGGTTCCTATTATTGCAAATTGCCTAAAAAAATTTGCCTTTTAAAAAACTACGTTGTACAATGGCCTTTGTGGAAAAGCTCACGTTTCAGCCTATATTGCCTTTCATCTCCACACCACCGACCCAGAGCAGAGGAATGTGCCAGCTCCTTGGTTAATGCAGAATGTGCCGACAGTTTCAGAGGCACTGCAAGCAGGATCACTCCATTTGTGGCAGGAACAGCCCACAGGGACTGGCACAGTGGGAAGCTGCAAGGCTGTGGCCCAGGAGAGGCTCCAGAGAACCACTGAGGAACTGCCTTCGTGTCACAAGGCCCCCCTGAGCTTCATACTGGAACACGAAAATCAGAGCTGCTATGATCTTACAAAAAAAAGGCACTGGGTTTACAACCCAGCTCTGCAATTTTGGCAAATCTCACCAGTGATAATTCAGTATTAAATACTGCAGCCAAACCAGGCAACAAAATTCCACCAGGACAGATGTGGAATACAAGTATTGTCCTGACAAGGTCTCAGGGATGGTATTTTCTACTGCATTCAAGATTGCCAGTTTGCCTCTCTCCTCATCAAAAATTACAGCCTCAGGAACAAACCTTATCACCCAACTGCACTGCAGGAGACAGACACTAAAGCCATACATCTTGAAGATGGTTATTAAAAGACAGACATTCAAAAGTGCATTCTCTACACCTTCTAAACTCCTTCCCACGTTAAGATAACAATTTATTCCCTGAAAAACTGAGAGAGAAAGCAATCCCAAAAGGTTAGTGTGTCAAGCTCAATAGCTACAGTCCTTGCATCAGGACCACAGCCCAATCATTGAACAAACAGGGTTCTCCATAACATCTGTTCTTTACTGATAACATCACTGTGACACTGGTCTTTGCTGCCATTTCAGTCTTGATTTCCACTGTAAAGATTATCCAGTCAGAGTCATCACTATACTCTCTACTTTCCCAGTAGAAAAACCATTATCAGCAACTCACTAGTACAGTCCTGATTGTAAGGAACAGATAATTCTGGAATCCTCTCTCCTGAGAATTTTTCTGTGGTATTGCTGATTTCATAAATTTCTTTCTGGGCTCATCTGAAAATAATAAAAATGGTAAAGTACATGAGATGTAAGATGAGAGATGCTAACACAGCAGGCACTGGAACAGCAGAGTTCATGAAGATGTCACCTTTGAGATGATTACATTGGATTTCTAGAAGTCAGAATGAAACCAGATTAAAAAGATATTAGAGAAGACAGAAAGTCATTTGACTGTAAACGCTGTGGCTGTTGGACACACAAGGGGCGGCAACACGCAATATTAGAAAGAACTTGGAAGCAATGGAGTGGAAAAAAATTGCATTTGCTAGACTGTGTTTTCCTAGGAGGCAACGCAAAGGAAATGGAAACAGCGGTGTAGGTAAAGCAGAGCAGCGAGGCAGGGTGGGGAATGCTCGGCTCAGTAGGTGGGTCAGCAGAGAGCCAGCACCCCCTGCAATGTCAGCTCAAGTGACAGCCACAATGGGCCAAGAGTAATTTGTCATTCGCAGCCCTTTAACGAGAACTGGGTGCAAAACCAAATTAGATACCCACGAGTAGCTCTTAGGATGTGCAGCCCAGCGTGAAGTCAAACCTTTAGATGTGTTAGGAATCCAAAGATAACTGTGTTCAAGCACAGCCTGGAACCACTGCCACACACAAAATGAGAAGGGGTTCTCTTGGGCCTCTAGCCTGGGCTCTGACCTGCCAGGCCAAACAGCGATCTCTGGGGATGTCTTTTCTGGGATTTATTTTCTCAGATTTATTCTCTCTATGGTTTCTCATCACACTGCCCCTCACAGGCTTTTCAGGATTATTTATAAACCATTGCCTTGAAAATACAAAGCAAGACCTGCTTCCTCTTCTGAAGAAAACACATGCTGGCCTATTACTGCAGGATGCCAGCCAAGAAGTGGGTGGATGCCCTAATTATTTTTTTTTTAATAATGAAGAAAAATAGTTATTTGTCATGAAGGAAAATCCCTAATCAGCTAAGGGACAAACTCTAGGTACCCAGTACACATGGATTCACTGGAGCCACAAGGAAGCTCAGCCCTCGAGCATACACAGGGTGTCTGAGGAAACAAGAGCAGCGGTCTCATCCAGACATTTCCTGGATGTCCACTGCCACTAATGTCGTGATAAACGGGATCCGGGTCCTTCAAAATGCCCAATATGTGCTGTGAGCCCTACCTTGAACAGACACACTTCATACCAAACACTCCCAAGTGGAAGATGCATAGGAACAGCTGACGGGAAGAAGCATCCACACACTTCGCAAAGAACCAGAAGATGGCTCATTAAGCTTTCAGACTAACAAGCCCCATGAGATCCCTCATTAGCAACCCCATGCATACACTCACTGCTGCCACATGAGGGGCAGCTCCAATGACACCATCACTTGTTTACCAAGAGAACAATTCTGTTATTGCCTGACACCTGCCCGTGACAGTGTGACCACGGGAGGAGCAGGGAGATGTTCAGATGACACTGGGCATTCAAACGAGGCAGCACAACGCCTGGCACTGGCTGGAACGTCTGAGCAGCTGCTGAGGACCAGCCCTACCACCTCAAACAGAAAGGCTTTCACTGACATTAATGAGAGCTGCTGCAAATAATGCCATCCCACAGCTCTGAGATGGCATGCGAGTCCATTCGGGGACTGGCAGCTGAACAGAGCAGGCACTGAGCAACAGGAACGCTGGGCTCCATCCAGCTGCTTCTGGTTCACTCAAATTGCTGTCAGATCCAGTGCTGTGAACCTGGTGTGAGCCAAGCATGGTGGGGCAGGGCAGATGAGGCTCATCCAGGTGACAAGAGGACACTGTGATGGTCATCGAGGTCCCAAGCAGGTCCATGTGGCACTACTGCGGCGTATGCAGCAAACAGGCCTCCAATTCAAAGAGCTCTGTGGGCCTGCTCTGAGCCCCTGAAGTGTCAGCCCCAGGGCTGTTGGCAGACTAGAGCTGATCCAGAGGGTCCAGCTGCTCAGTGAACCTGGAGCGCTTCCCAAGCACGTGCCTGGGCTGACTGCTCAGTAAAAGCACCAAGTTCTGCTCCATGACTGTCCTCCCCACTACCCTCATACATACATGTACTGCCAAGGGCTCTTCAGCAGGAGGGGAGCCCTTTAAAGCAGCTGAACAGCACAGGTAGAAACCTTGGGATGAGACACAGAGTGTTCCTCTTCTGCTTGCTACAGCTCCAGTGCACTGCTCCAGCTGCATCACAGAAACCATCTCTGAGAGCTGGGACTGCAAGAACGACCGCTGGGAGACACGAGACCATCCCTGACAGCATCTCCCACTGTCCCAATGACACATTCCTGCTCATCCTGGCCCTGTGCAATCATGGCAAGGCTTTGCTGCAAACCAGCTGCATCTCTTGAATTAACTCCTGCTGCCTTGATTCAGCCCACTGCCTACAAAACAGGGCAAATACCAGCTTCTGAAAGCTCTGCTGCTGCTTCCATTGCTGTCTGATCCCACCTGGCACCAGACTCCCTAAGCAGCAGGAACCTCAGAGAATCTATAGGATTTTAAAAGCCATAAATCTCCCTGACATTTTTTACAGCAAGCCTTGAGCAGAGGGAAATTACTATTGGTCCAGATGGGCATTGCCAGTACTGCCTACCCATATTTCCAGGAGCTCATATCACTTGCAGAGACTCAGGAGAGCTTTAAAGCAAACAGAAAGCACAGCCAAGGGGACCACGTGTGGGGCAGGCAGGTGCCTTTGTGACTCACATTTCACCTGAATATATAATTAATGTAGTATGTAATTTATTTGAAAACAAAAGTGGATGTAAGACTGCAGGATCTAAAGAGACTACATGTGTGTACGTATCACAGCAAGAATGAGCTCAGTGCGTCAGGAAGGATTAAAATAATTCCCACGCTGAGGAAACAGTGAGGAGACATTACAAAAAACTGAAGCAAAGTGACTTGCCTGGGAAGTAACCTTAAAAATAATTGCAATACAAACTACAGCAGTAAAAGGCCTGGCTTGTGCTCTCATGTGTGATCACACAGCTTCATGCACCGGGAGTCTGCAAGGAAAAATGAAACATAATCACTGGAGCCACATCTGTACTGCCATGGGCTTTGCCTCAGAAAGCAGAAGGAAGATGTTAAGCCCCTGGAGTCTCTTTTCCCACAAGCTGAGTGGATCTCTCTCCCCTCCCTTGCTTCTGCACTGAGAACGTCCAGAGGTCAATGGGACGAGCTCCCTCCTCATGGCCAGTCTCCAGCAGCCAGCACTCATGATCCTGTGGTTTATTTGCTCAGCCTGCACTCTCAGCTCCCAGCTTCCCTGCCAGGAGTCATTCTGGGAGAGCGGCACCAACTGCCTCGGGTGGGGTCAGGCCGAGAGGGGCCATCCCAGCCCCACACACGCCCTGGACACACTGGATAACAGGCTGCAAGACAAACAGGGCACTCCCAAAGATCCCCGGAAGAGCAAAGGGCTGAGGCGCACAAAGCTCAGCTCTCCCTCTCCTCGGCAGCCAGTGCTCCCACAGCACACGCAGGCTCACAGCCGCCGCCCCTCTCTCCCCAGCAGGAGTCAGGGCAGGGCGAGCAGGGCTGTCACTGTTCTCAGCACTGCCACAGAGCACAGGAACAGCCCAGATTTCAGAGCTGAGTGAACAACTGCACTTAACTTCTAGCAAGGGCTTCCCACCTCTGACTGACTGACAGCTCTGGCTCACACTCCACAGAGCCCCAGGTTTGCAGGAACCACAGCCCACGATCCTCCAGTGCTACATTTCCAGTCATTAACCCTGAGCCTCCCTCGGCCCTCGCTGCCATGGCACAGCACCAGGCTAGGGCAGGCCGAGGGCTCCACAGCTGAATCCAGAGAGGTCTCTGCCATCCTGAGCATCCCTGCACCATCCTGCGCTGCCCAGCACAGCTACATCCCTCTTCCAGAACTCAACTTCAGCCTTAACTTCTCTTATTTCTTTTGACTTCAGGAGTGGACAACTGTAGTCAAGCCAGAAACCAAACAATTCTCCTCCCCCTCTTGGCGTTACACCCTTGCAGATGCTTGTGCAGGGTTTCACTTCCTCTTCAGCTCTTGGCCAACACTTAGCCAAGCTGTGCTCATTAGCAAAACAGTCCCTGCATCTTCTCAGCACACTCTCCCTTCCAGCCATCCCTGACACTTGGCTGCTGTGATGCTGCTGGGTACCAGCCTTGCAGGCAGGGAGTGAGGACTGAGGGAAGGGACAGCAGTCTAGAGCTCAATGTTAGCAGGTCATAACAGATTTCAATTAATGCTCTGGAAATACAAAAGAGAAGGAATGAAGAATATCACCCCATTCAGTACTAAAACAAAGCAGCTCTTACTTAAGTCAGAAGCAACAGATCTGTTCCACTTTCTGCAGCCCAGCCCCTATGGTCAGCACTGTACATCCAAATCTTCCCCGTCAGCTTGCAGTGCTGCCTTCCACTGTTCACACTGAACAGTGTTTCTGGAAAGCCAAGTCATGGATGAACAGCAGCACACATACATACTGATGAGGAGCATATGTTCTGGCATCTGATCCCAGCACCACACACAAATCCTGCTCCTGAACACTTTTGTGGGAACAAGATGACTGCAAACGTCTTCACAGCTCCAGGGACAAATCTCTGGGAAAAAAGGAATGTGTAACTGCAGACAAACATTTTTTTCCCTGTGCTTCAAGGCTAACCACACTGTAGACATGCACACACACACACAAAATCCAGCCCTTATGGGAATTACTGCAGTATGCTATGAAACAACTTGCATACACTTCATAAACATCTGAATCACACACATATTAGAGGTGCCCTACATTTCTTTTATGAGTAGAGCATTATCCTGTGTGGTTTCACTGTCACAGGGAAACCTCTGCCTTGGGCAAGAAGGGGACAAACACTTAGTGTTGGTCAGGAAAGAAAACTCTACAGATAAGCAAAAATGTGCCCTCCAGTTCATGCTCTGCTATCTAAGAAAAAAGGTAACACAGAGGCCACTTGTACTGGAACAGAAATGGGAATGGGAGAGGAACCTCTTGACTTAGGCAAGAGGTATCTCAGCAAGAAGTACCTGAAGTATTAAGGATGGAGCTGAGCTCCCCAGGCTTGGTTTCAGCACATATGAGCAGTAACTGCAGCATGGTCATAGGAGGCACCACTGTGAGGTGTCCCAAAACAGATGGGGAAACCCCTTGGACTGAACATTTAACACTAATTTGGCAAAGCTCTAGAGATACACAGCAGGCACCTAGCCTGACCTGCCACAGCGACCAACCAGCTGGCTGAGATGGAATCTCCCCTGGATTTCCAAGATGTCCATTTCATTGGGTATTTAATCAACAGCACCTTAGACTGAAACTGGGCAATATGGGTTCTAAAGACACTCAGCTCCTCCAGTTCTTTCTCTCTTGACTTGTTGCTCCTCAACTTAATGGCAGAACACAAGCCCTTTACATGTATTGCTATAACCATCAAATGAAGAACAGCATCAGCATGAAGCCAGTAACATTTCTGAGAGCTTAAGTGGTTGTAAGAGACTCCTTGACTTTGGAGACCAAAAGCACCCAGGGACTGTGTTTCTCCTTTGTTCTAATGGCAGAAACATTTTCCCCTCTGCAACTGCAAGCCATCTCTTGCAAAGCCCCAGCAGGTCTGGAACCCAGCAGCTGAAAAAGTGTCACCAGCATCTCTTGGGGTTAAATGAAGGCTGCTCCTACTTCCTTAACATCAGCAAGGATCAGGCCCTCACTGAGTAAGTTGAACTTACGCATTTGGTTAATGCGCCTGGGACACTAGAACAGCCCTGTACAACTCTCACAAGCACAGCAGAAGTTTAGAGTTGGGCACATGCAGCTGGACAAGGAAATTGAAGTGACAAAAGTCCTGTGCAGGAAGCACGCACTTCTCCTTTCCACAAACTGCAGATTGGTACTTGCACCAAGAGGGCTGAACCTCTCCCCTGCCCTGCACTCACAACTGTTTCATCCATTTGGAGCATAAATAATTGAAGAGAGACAGCAGCAGCAGCAGGAGACAAAACCTGTGCCCAGCTCTCCAGTGGTTCTGTTTCACCATGAAGTCCATGCACTGACCTCTTTTTACAGCTCTTTTCCAAGTAGCCAAGCAAACAAAGAATGGGGAAAAGAAAAAAAATCCGAGTGCCCAGGATGAACTTCCCTTCCCAGCCCAGAGCAGCCCATCTGTGACACAGGGCCTCCTGCAGCCAGGCTGTTTAGACAGATGCACAGCAGAGACACAGGCAGGGCTGAACCTCCTGACCTGCTGCAGTCCCACCCGCTCCCGACACATCGTTCTGAGCAGCGAGCCTCTGCCCAGCTCGGAGGGCAAGGGACCAACGTTGTCTTTTGAAATGGGCCAAAAATAATGAATGAAACACACAAGGCTTTTCACAGGGAAGTAAAAGCTTCCAATCCTATGCTACATCTGGCCAAGATACACCGGGACATCAGAAAAACAAGCAGGGATGTGCTGCTTTAAGAGTGTTTCCAGTATTTACCTCCAGATTCTGTGACTAATTTGCTACTCCCTTTCTGGCAGGCGCATCTTGGTAGCCAGGATGCATGACCAGGGTTGGAAAACACAGAGGTTGGAAGAGATGTTAATGTGGGGAGTCAAAGAGAAACAGCCTCACCCAGGGCAAGCTATGACACAGTGAGAGACTATCCAGCTGTGGAGAAATATCCCATTAGACAGCTGCAAACATAATTTTGCTTTCTCTAAGGAAAAAAAAAAAAAGCCACATCACCACAACCACCCTGAATTGACACAGAGCAGGAACACAGATCCATACTGCTGCTCCCAATGACTCAAAGAATCACAATTATAAAATAATTGGTTTAATTCTGAGAAAATTAAAGAGTCAGTGGTAGTCTGTTCTCCTTCCAGGTTCCATACTTTTCTGTACAAGCAAGAACATTCCTCCAGTCCCAAGACTACAACTGTTATTGTAAGAAAAACATTTAGGTGAAAGATGGCAATGCCACAAAGGAGCACTGCAGATATGGATCCTCTAAGCTACTCCAGCAGAGACTTTGGGGAGATTCTGCAAAGACTAAGCTCTGCTTATGATCTTTGTTGTACAGCTGCTGTACAAGAGAACCTACCACTCCAGTTATACTTCTCATCACATGTTTCACCAAACTCAGTCAATCAATTTTCCCCATACAGGTATCTACATAGAAATGAGGGTCACATCAGGTCATGTTCAAGCAGCTCAAGGCACAAGGAATCACATTTTTCCCTCCTCTTAATCTGTTCTTGGTCACCAGCAGCTGCCTGCACTGGAGTTGTCCTCAGTGTGACAGGCAGTACCTACAGCTACCCCGGGTGCCTCAGCTCTATGCAGCCTTTCAGGGGATACACTTTCCTGTAGCCCACCTGGGCTTATTTCTCCGTAAGCACAGTAGAGAAAAGGAGAAGGCAGTTCATCACACATTAAGAGGGAACTGGGGGATTTCCACCAGCCAGTGTTCCCTGGTAGGCAAGGCTGGGGTTGAAAGTTGACCTTAAAAATGATTCTCAGTGTTGGCACAGTTGCTATTTTAGATAGAAGACGTTTCTGCTGTTGCAATATCTGCTGTTCCAGGAACGATAGAAATCTCCGCTCCATTTTTTAAAAGAAAAAAACCAAAGGAGTCTAAATGTTAGTTCTTAACATGTAAAACCCAGATTCTCAAAAACTGAAACATAAAGGCAATTAATTCAGTTCTCAATGACTCACACTGAAACCACTCCTCCAATCAAACAACGTTTTGCACAGCATCTTCTCTATACACAGCCCCCCATATATATATATATATATTTACTGACAAGCAGACCACTTCAAAATAAGTTCAAGTAGAAAAAAAGGCTAGCTGAATGCAAAAGGCACAGCCCTGTAATTTCAAACCCACTGAAAGAACTGGATCCACCAGATAGTCTCTGCTCCCACACCCAAACAACTTTGCAAATTGATGGGGTGGGGAGAGATCAACTTGGGAAGGAGAAGTTCCCATCCTCCTGATTTAAAAAGAAACAATAACTTCAAAGAACATGAGAGACATGAGCCTGAATGAGCAGGAGCCAGCTTCAGAGACACAGCAAGGTAACACCCCAAACACACACACGCCAACAGCACGAGCTAGGAGGCATGTTCTGGAGGAGTGTGCCAGGAGACTCCAGTTTAACCAGGTTCTTGGGAGGTTTCACCTTTACTCCTCCCACAGCAACACCTCTGCTTTGGCAGAGCGTCCATCTGCTCTACTTGCACTGTCAAATTCTTGACAAATTGCTGGGTTTCCCTATGTGGGGCCTGCTCCTCTGCACATGGGACATTAGTCATTGCTTCATTTCCTACCCAGCTTCACCATGAGAATTCCCCTTAGTGATCCAGTGGTAAATAAATTGCTAGGAGAGAAACCATCCCTCTCCAAGAGGTGCTGAACTGAGGTATAAAAAATCTGAGGAGCTTGGTGTCACCAGGCAACCTGCCACAGAGCTCCACAGCAGCCCAAGCTCTTAAACCACAACCCTTCCCCTGGGAATGCTGAATGCTCTGTGCAGAGATCAGTATGAAACCTCCACTGACTTCAATAATTAAGAAGTCATTCCTCAGAAATCAGAGAGGTGGAGAATCTACCGTTATTTTTTCCTAACGAAAGCGAATTTGTCAGTAATTAGGAGCCCAACTGCAAATCAGAGTACCCTGAACCCAGACAATGCAGTGAGGAAGGATGAACACACATTCTCTGACACCACATTGTTCCATTCTATGGACGGGTAAGTCATGAATATTATTAAGACTTCACCAAAGGCAACCCCTACTTACATGCAGTCCATTGTATTGCTGCCTCAGAAGCTCACTTCATTTCCCAAATATTCATTAAAAATAGCTTTTATAGTAATTTTTTTTAAAACTAATTCAGACAAGAGCTATAGATTTACTAAATCCTTTAAATTGCTATCTGCTGTCAGATGTAGACGGAATGATTGGAAAAAAGCGGCACAGGAAGAAAAATCCTGCTCTTAAAAACGCTAAATAAAAATAATGTATACTTTTGTGTGCTCACCTTAATTTTAACAGATTTCTGTGTGTTCACAGCTTGGTTTCCCCTTTCCATCCACAAGTAACAGGGTTGGCCCAAATCCATAATGAACTGTGCTCTGTCATGCAGGACCCGCTCTACACTCAGCGTAAGACAGGCACACGCACACACACACACCCCCACATACACACAACCCTCCTCCACACTGGAGGAAAAACCTCCTCTTCCCCAGCAGGAACTGCACCATCCTGCACACACGGGATCGTTGGGGTACAGACTCCAGTTCACTTTTGCCTATGCAGTGTGACAAGAGCCTTCAGGAGTTATGATAATATCTACAACAGACTCCTCTAATCTCTACCTCGCCTCTTCTCCTAGGGAATGCACAGAAAGGAGCCTTATACATAACCCGCTTCCCTCTTAATTTAAAAGCATGATCTGAAGAACAGCACAGTTTTTGGGGGGGGTCACAAAGCTTCTCCCCACTTCACAGCTCACACTAGATGTTCTGCAGTGGCAGAACATATTCTGGATTGCTTTCATCCAGAAATAAAACATGAATTAACTGCAATATTCCCATATAACTACAAAATACTAGTAAAATTCCAAGTACCTTGGGAAAAATGCATCTGGTAATCCCATTATCTTATTACGCCTAGACTACTTTGTTCTTCTCATCACTGCGATCAGCGGCTCACAAAAATGCACAGTGCCAAGTCTGCATTATACGGAGAAAAACCATCTCTTGCCATGGCCAGTTGAATACCCAAGCTGCTACAAAGCTAGTTTGCCCTTCTGTGGCCCGAAAAGGCTGTGCAGTTCTAGGGTCTTAGCAGGCAAGGTGTTTGCTTCATACAGAACTGGAGCCTCAGAGAAAGACTGGACCCAAAGGCAAGTGCAAGCCAGGCTGGGAACGGGTGAGATTCCTCCCATGCACTGCTCTGCTGTGCTAACCATCACCTCCATCCCCACCCTTGTGAGACAGAAAGGCTCTTCCATTTACAGCACACGTCCCTATATCACGATGATGGATGCTGAGGAACACACAGGACCCTGATAACCCCTTACCTAAGCATTGAAGCTCTGCAGAGGAGGATTCCTCTTCTTTTCAAACATCCTAAATCCCTCCAAAAACCAAACAGACAACAAAAAACCTGTCGATGTCATCTGATTGCATCACTTCTTCTCTCTCTCCAGGACTCAAAGGCATTTCTCCAAATAGCTATTAGCTTTGCAAAGCAAAACAGACGTTTCCTAACACCCAAATCCTGGCCTCCTGCGAGGTGCCGCTCGGCTGCAGCACCAAGGAGCGGCAGGACCGGGGCTGTGTCTGCGCATCTGTGCTGCGGAGGGGAGAGGGATGCGAGACGTGCTCCCAATACCCAAACGCCTCTGCCATCCCCGCGCTGCCTTTCTCCATCCGAACCCGCTCGACACACCCAAAGGCAGCGACAAAAAAGAAACCCGAGCCAAAACCCGGGGGGATGCGGCAGGCAAAGCGCCTATTTCCCGGATGAATGCGGCCAAGCCGCCGCCGTGCCCAGGTAGCT
>VXBU01007090.1:614448-661932 GCA_013400315.1 Bombycilla garrulus
GGCCGGGGCCGCCCGGGGCCGCCAATCCCGGGAGCCGAGCCCGCCCCGGGCCCGCCCCCGCCGGCTGACAGCGGGCCGGGGGCTGCCCGAGCCGGCCGGGGCACCGGAGCGATACCCCCCCTCCGGCCCCGCCCCGTGCCTGGAGAACGCAGCCCCGGGCCGGGCTGATGTGCAGAACAACCCCCGCAGCCACCCGGACCCGGGCAGGCTGCACCTCCCTGAAGGTTTAAACGCTAAAAAAGGCAGCACTCCCTGCTCTCGAACAGAAACACAGCACCGAGAAGGAGGAATACAGTATCGCAAAAAAAAAAAAATACAAAACCCAAACACAAATAGAATAAATAGGAAATGTGTTTCCACATTTAGCATCTCAAAATACAGTGGGAAGTCCTGAATCATACTGCAACCATGCTGTGTGAAGTAGGAATGTGTGCTCTGTTTCCATTAGAAAATTTTAAAGACGTTATATGGGAAGTTATTTTAGCTAAAAGCTGTCAGTGTAACTCTCTAAGACGAGGCAAGAGAACTTAAATGAAAAGCAGCAGTTGCACACGACATGAGAACAACTCGTAGAAAACTCAGCAACAGAGAAGGAAGGAGAATGGGGTGTGAAGACTCAGGACACACAGATCCTTGCCCTGACTTCCATGACTGCAGGGAGGGGTCATGTCTTCCCCATTTCAAGGACAGGGAAATTACCAGACCTGAAACTCTTCCGAATACAGGACAGGATAAGCTTGGCAGGGTGATGGCTGCATAACTGAAGGGCACTGCCCTGCCTGGGAACAAATCTGACACCAATGCCACAATACCAACTTTTCAAACCCTTGTAGTCATCACAGCATTTATCTTGGCATTTCTTCCACCTTCTCATTCAAAACATCCCTCGTAAGAAAACAAGGAGACACTTCCAAGGCCTGGCAATCTGAGGCACATACATTTTAAAACCACATTAGCTCACCCTGAGCTCACTTTTAGCCATTGATTCAAAGCATCAAAAAAAATTGAATCAGGTAATTGTCAGGAAATTTCCTTGTTTTTAAATGTTAGAAAGCCACAGACCATTAGAGACTGTGCACCACAATTAAAGGCACCAACGAACCAATCAGCCTTTCATGAGTTGTTTTATAGTCTGCCACAGAGTTTTAAACCTAATGAAGACTGAAAGGACTGCAGTCAAATGCTCTTTGATCCTGCTCAACAGTCATTAAAAAAGTTACATGTGGGCACTTTGTCCTAGTGCTGGAAAACGTCAGTCTGGAGAAGGCCAGGGTGAAATTCAGAGACAGGGACTTGTCTTCCAAGGCCCTGGCACTGCCAGCACCTATGGGAGTTGAAATGCAAAGTCAGAAAGCAGGCTCTAGCCTGTGACCTCTATCCAGAGAGCTCCACAGCACAAAGACTTGGCTTAACAACTATATGTTCCCCCAGTAAGCTGTTAAGTATTTTAACAAAACCAAGTTCAAATGAAACTGAAAACTAACATAAGTCAACTTCAAAGAAGTGGTAGAAAGCATTAAAAAAATCCCTACATTGAAAGGAAAGTATTCACATATGGAATCAGCAGCCCCACAAGCCCTTCTTGGACAATTATTAAAATAGATCTCAAATTTTGAGCCAAAATGCTCCATCTGGAATCCACAAACCCAAAGAAAGTACAGACTATCAATCAGTACTCAGTACCCCCAAGTAAAAACCTTTTCACTGAGGCTTCCCACAAAAGAATTGTGACAGTGACTTTAGGTGCTTTGCTTTAAAGAGAGAGAAGAAACTCCTCTGTTTTTAATAAAATTAAAGACTAGATGCTTTTGATAGTCTGCTGCCCCATTGTCCTAGCTGGCTTTGAAAGGCAAAGCTTTCATGCCACCTTTGCTCAGAGAGCTAATCTAGCTTGTAACTAAGGTCTCCAACTGAAGTCTGGGCTTCTCAGGAGGGGTGTGGCCGTCCTGACTTTCACAAGCACAAACGGACAGCACATAATTAAGAGGGTTGCAAAATATGATGCAAAATCCTGAAATAAAAACAACAAGAAAGGTGCAAATAACAGCAACCAGATTATGAGAAAAAGTTTGCCATTAAATCTCTCACCTTGGCCCTCTGGAAAGACATGGTTAAATTCAAATCTTCATAAAACTGGTAGAAAATTTGTGTGAATGCAAATCTGTGACTCCATTTCTTCTTTCAACTTCATTATAGCAGCCACTGCAGTAACAATGTAACATCCATTTTATGCAGTTCAAATCCAAGCAAGCCAAATACGCATCCCAGTGATACCAATCATTTGTGAGTCCTATCCTGATTAAACACTCATTGCTAGACAGCAAAATTAGGGGTAATCATTACATGAAAGACACCTCAATTTAGTACAGAAGACAAAGTGTCTCAATCCCATATTTGGAAAGTAATTTACATTTGTGCATATATAAAGCACAAAAGACTACAAAAGCATGTAAAGAGAGCTATAACTCAGCAATGACATAACAACATTAATGAAAGTAAGGCATTAGTTCAGATTTTCCAAGATATTCACCCACCCAAAGACATCAGTAGGTGCCTAATAAACTTCAGAAAAAAAGTAGATGTGAAGCTTTGCTACCTAACTTATAGGTAAAACACTTGAAGTTGTTTTGAAATGAAATCAAAGCAGTTTGCAGGTAGACAAATTTTAGAAAACATCTTCATACCCCAGGATAAACATCACAATTGCTTTGAGTATGCACTGTGCACAACACCATTACAGCATTTCGTACAGTAGCTTGAAAAGGCAAAATAAAATAAAACAAGAAAAACCACCCCAAAAAGAAAATCAACGTTTTCAACATTCATACAATTTATTACAAAACTTCAATGAAAAGTAGTGCTATGGTATATATAAAAAATCAGTACATGCCATTGCTCAGCTGACAGAAATGCCTGTGACAAATTTTTGCCATCAATACTTGAGACCTGAAGCCAAACCTCCAGAGGCAGCCACACAAGTTGTTGGTGTGTGGAGTGTTTATGGTGTGTTAAGGCACGGCGATTTAGAAAAGTCAGCTTTTTCCAATCACTGGTGAATCATCGACGTTTCGTACATTTTCTCATACATCACACAAATGCAAATCACCAGAGAAGAAGCTTCAAAAGCAACAAAAGCACAGAGAAAGTTCTGAAAATCTGATAGGATACATAATAACCTAAAATGGCAGGTGAAGGTTATAATACTGTGCAAACAGACATACATTTACTGTAAACAGGCCACAAAGTCTTAGTGTTAACCACGAAACCGTTCAGAACAACCTAGCAGATAAATGATTAATTCCTTAAACCCACCACAATGACTACTCCAAACAGTGTACTCTTGGCAGTTTCTGAATAAAAAGGTATAGGAAAGATAATAAAACCACACTGGTAGGTATGAAGACAGTGTTACCAAAAGGATCAAAAAAGATACACTATAAGTTGAATAACATTGAGTATATAAAACAAGCAGTTTTACAACACGATCTTCAGACTTTGTGTTTGTTTTAACGCAGATCTTGGTCTGTGGCGTCCAGCTTTTGCATTTGAACGTTACCACTCGGGCAAAGAAAAGAGAGCACCCATCCACTTAGAGAACCGTGTGCTGCTGGGAACAAAAGTGGAAAACAGAGCATTAGAAAGGACAAACTCTCCGAGCTGTCAGAGCACTGGGGGCAGCCAGAGCCCCTCCAAGCAAAGCAGCACAATCCAGGGAACAGGGAGTTGCAGTTCCTGCAGCACAGGGACCCGCATTACAACTAGATCAGCCGAGCGGTTTGGTCCCAAATATTTACCACAAAGGTCCAATAACAGCTTATAAATGAGAAGTTATTTTTAGCTACATGGTTTCTTAGGCACCCATACCCGCCCTCAGCCTGCAAGAACACAAGGAGAGCGTCAAGCTCCTCTCAACAGTCCAGCACACAGCACATCGCCCTTGGCCTGTGCTGTAGAGCACTATTACTGCTGAGGGAAACAGCCACTCAGCTAAACAGGACTAGCAGTAGGCAGCAGGTTCAACACCATGCACCAACACAGCTAAGGTAAAGCAGGAAAGCAGACATTTTTTCAAGCATTCATACAGCAGTAGTTCCTGTGGCTGAAAAAAAGGGATACTGATCTGTAAATTCAAAAATAACTATCCAGCTTTGTATATTCCTACAGTTACTTGCCAATCAAAAAGGCTGCTACAAAGAAAGCAGACTCCCAGCTTTCCCTGAAAGTTGGATCCTGCTTAAGAAGTTGTGTCAGATTTGGAACTCAGGGGAGGGAACTCAAATCTTCCAGTCCCAAAAATACTCATTCCTGACAGGAAAAATTAGCTTACTTAAAATGCTCACTTGGATGGAAAAAATAGAAATATCCTAGAAAACACTGTTGTGCCAACTTACTTGTAAAATACACTGTAACACTAATCCAGACTACAGTGGGGATAAGGAGTAATGTGCTTTGCTCTCTGCCATTCTCACTGTGGGAGTTCTGTTCAATACACAATTCCTTCTCATTTTAAGGAGCCCATCACTTCTAATAATAACGAAAACAAGCAAGATAGCAATAAGACTTTAAAGCCAGAGTCCATAAATTGCTAAGCAAAATCAACATTCAAATTAAAAAATCAACCTGTTGCGCTACAATGCTACTTAGAGTTTGAAAACTTGGTTTCTGCCACTGCCTGCCCAGCTCTAATCTGTTACAGAAGATACCTCAAGAAGAAACTGTAATTCATGTTTCAGACTCACAAAAAGACTGGAATTTCCAATAAACACGAAGGCTCGGGTTCTAAGCACAGCTGTGCACTGATGTTGGCAGCATGAGCTACACGATACCCACATTTTATAATCTCATAGAACACACTTGTGCAAAGTACATTTGTGTACTTTTAACGTGGATTCACTTCACTGCTCCTTTCTCCTCATCTCCTTGTAAGGCAATATTTTATGATACAATTAGGGTGATACTATTCTTGACAAGTTTGACCTCCAGCTTTACTGGACCAATCTTACAGCTCCCCACACGCATTTCACCAACACAGAGTTAACAAATGCCTCCATCTGCAATGTGAGTTCATGCTACCATTGAGCAAAGAGGATATTTCTCCAGCACGCCATTAAAACAAAACTCTCTCAGTAAGCAGCATAACTAGCAAGTACTACCTACACCTGCACCCTGCTCATGTGGTCACACAGCTCAGAATCCTGTATATGTGAAGACTTTGAACACCTTGTAAAGGAAATGGGTTTGTCTCCCTCTCAGCTCTTCCAAGAACACCTCTACAATGCAGGGCAATTTGACGCCTCTGTGTTCACTTCTGAACCCCAAATGAGAGAAATCTGTTTGATAAGCAGCTACATTTCTCACTCACCACAATTGTTTTTCTTCAAATAGCACCCATTTTATGCTATAACTTCAGCCCTTTGAATGTCCCATCATCAGCAAGAGCTTTGAGAAATGGCATCTTTCCAAAAGGCAGAGGAGTACTGCATGACACCAATGCTCTGCTGTCGGTTTTGACTCATTTCGTCACCCCACCACAAACATTTTGGTTTTCTGGTGTTTCAGTCACCCTCTGTTGACTTCACTGCTTCGAGTTTGTTCCCTTTCTTTGCTACTCTGTAGCGAGACCTCACATTTCCCCATAGCAAATATAATCAGCTGCATTCACAGTAAGTTACAAAGTTGGCATTTGAAGTGATTACCAATGTTCGTCAGTTAAATATGTTAATAGGGGTGATAATCACAGAGTCACATCTACATACCAGGATCCAAGCTTCAAAACTAGCAGAAATGGTCCTCTGTTTCTTTAGGAAAAAGTACCCCTGACACATTTTCAGGTTTCCCATGCCACCATTCAATTTCCAACAGAAATCTGTTCTCTAAAGGTGAAAAACCTTGTGCCAGCACATTAATGCAGGGTTTGCTGAACAACTCCACAGTCAGAAGAGCTGAGGGGAGCTGGACACTGACAGCACCCTCATGGTCTACTTTCTAGCCAGAGAAACATCCACTGGCAGTGCCAGGCAGCTGTGCCAAATACTACAAATTTGCCCAAGCTTCACATTCTCTAGGCTCTCAATTTCAGCTGCCAAAATCTACAACATCATCTCTACTTCCTCAAATGACATTTCTCATCAGACCAATTCAGTAGCATCGTTTTGGAAGGCTGGTTGCTATGACAGTGCTTTGTGTTGTTCTGTTAAATGATGTCAATTCATTGGTAGAAAGAAGGAGCTGTTTGGTGTCTTTAGCACTGTTCTTATCAAGAACCAGAACAGTGTTAATGTGCCCAGAAGGCTTTAAAATATTTGTGGAAATCACAAGCTATACTAAAAGAATTTTCAACATCCTACAGATATTTTAAGTGCAAGATGCTTTGGTTTCTTTTTTGTCTGAACATATTTCCCTAACTATAACTACATTTCCAGATGGCTGTATTAGCGTTCCACAGCCTGGCTTCTGTTACTGATTTGTCCCAGTATGATCTTGAAAGTGAGCGAAGACAGACAAACCAGATTTGTAAGAACAACAACAGGAAAACAGATTGCAAAGACATACACTTGGAGAAACAGAGCATGAAAGGGAAGAAACATCCACCAATAACCATTTTACTTGGTACAATTATTGCAGCTTCTCACAATAATTGCTCATCTGTGATGGACAAATTCAGAAACTAGTAAATGTGCTATTGGAGTTACTGCAGGCTTATTTCAAAAACATTTCATATTTGAGCACCCAAATAAAACAAAACCTGTTTCAGGTTTTGCTACCTTATTCTGCCCTTCCATCTTTCTCTTCAGTCCTTCATATGAGCTGTGAAATATAAGAACCAATAAGCTCCTACACTTTATAGCAGTGTCTTGTGTTTTACAAAAACATCCGAGGAAGATTAGTAAGGTGAGTATATCAAAAGTCAGGGTAAAAATTTTGTGACTTCTTTTTCTAAAAATATTTTGTGTCTAGCTGTGCTCTCCTTGCCTGCTCCACCTGCACTAGTTGCACACAGAAGCTATTAAATGTTTAGAGGAAAGAGACAAAAGTGTAGGTCAACACACCTTTGTCAGGGCTGCACTCAAAAGATCTTAATCACCACAATCTGTTCTCACAGGCTTTTGTCAGAAACTGCAGTTGGAAACAGGAATGACCAGTGTGCCAAAATCATCCTCCTTTCCTACCTCTAACCAAGTCTCCACCAGCATTCATCTTCATTTCCTTTCAGGATTCTACTTCTCCAGAGCAAGAAATCTGCCTGCCCTCTTTGGAAACTTTGAAGGTATTCCCCTGCATCTAATCTTTGCTTTTGTCACTCCCCTTATTCTTCTCTTACTCCAGCCTTGAAAGTAAAGGAAACTGCTTAAAGTGAATTCTTCCTTTGCTCTTTCCATAAAACCTCTTAAGATGGTCCTGTTCAAAAGGGATGAGGCAAACCAGATCTTCCAGTCATCCCATCTGTGCAGCACTTCTGGTAACACAGACTTGTCAGTGGTTTTGGCACGATTTGAGTTTAGCACTTTTTAATCATTACGCAATGCTCCTGCTAGAAAATCCCAAAGCAGTCAGCAATCTCCTCCCCACCCCAAAATACAACTGAAATCAGAAGTGGGTATTTCACATATTTGAAGTATTAACACATTTCATTACCCTACTGTTTACTCTCCAGCTCTTACCTATGAAGGTCTTTACAGTATACCACACCCTACATTTCCCAAAACACCTGAAAACATCTGTACATCTGTGCTTTATGAAGAGGAAAATATTTTAAGGGACTTTTGAAGAAAACACAAAAACTAGGTATGTATCCAAAATAAAAAGAGTGAAAATATTAATTTTTACATAAACTCTCTGTTTATAAAATCACATATTTTTCTCAGCACAAAGTAAGGGTGCAAAAGAGTAATGGGAGGAGAGACTGTGCTTTCAGTAGCACAGGTGAGCCTTTAAAGTTCTTGTAAAACTAGAACTTGAGAGATGTTAAAGATAAACTGTGATAGAACAAAAAGATTAATACCAACTACATTTAAATTTGTTGTCAGTTTGGTTCTGTTAAGCACGGTGTTTATTAAAAGTTTCCTGGTTTCTCTAGAAAAAGTGATTTCAATAAAATACAGCAAGTAAATCTGATGGGAATGGTGGAGGTTGAACTCATCACTCCTCCTAACTTGCAAAGTCAGTTAACATGCATGAGAGAAACTTCCCTGAGGCTAAGCTCTGGCTGAGGATTCCCTTCCACATGCTGCCACGATCATACAGCAACACCCTGGTTTAGGAGGACTGCATCTGCAGTTCTGACTGCATCCTGGCCAACAAATTACACTAAAAATCAGTCTCTCTCTCTCAAGGTTAACAAAACCAGAAGTTCAAAAGACTTTTCTGAAAGCAAGCTGTCAAGCATGATTTCCACAGCAGCTGAAGAAATGAAGCTTAGCAAATTCCAAAGTAACAACAGGACCTCCATGTATGAGGATCTCACTCAATTCCTTCTCAAAATCATCCATACTCAGTATTTCAGCCCAATTAACTTGATCTCAAGATTTAGTTCAAATCTCAACAAGATCATGGGAACGCTCAGTTAAATCTGCAAATTCTCCTGCTTAACATACAGAGTGATCCAAGCTGCACTGCAGACCAGCAGTGTGAGGAATCTGCAGAAGAACATTTCCCTTGGACAGACATGAGCATGCTCAGAACTCTTGTTTATTTACGTAGCCATGGCTGCAAATTGAGCCTGGGACAAACCATGCTCCAGTTCCTTTTTATAAAGATTATATCCAGTACTGCCAGAAGCTGTGAAACAGGGGATCAAGGGCCATTTCTGGCTAACCATTGGTGGTTACATCCCAACAGCCCTCAGATACCGACTTCACAGCAAAGCCAGCATCTAAGAACTGAGGAAAGAACCCTGAATATATTTGTACCTCTTGCCATCCTCTGCTCTGCCAACAACAACTGTGGAAAGGGAAGATTTATGGTGGTTTTTTCTTATTGAATATCAATTTGAGGGTGTCATGTGATTAAGCATGATTTCTAGCTCCTACAAAGAACTGAGCTCCTTAGCAAAAAACCAGTAACAATCATTTACACTAAAAAAGCTTTCCTACACCAAATAACCATTTCCACAAGTGGTAAGAATTTGGCCACATGACAACAAAGTCACAGTGAAAACTTGGAGCCTTCAATTCAGACTATAGTATTTAACAATATTGAACAGGCTGCAAAATGACCAGCTCCTGGCCAGGGAATGAGAGCTTTCTGTCAGACACTGCTGTCACATACACTGTGTGGTCAGCCACAAAATTACCCTCAGTGTTTAGGTTTTCAGCTCTGGAAAAACACATCCTCTATCTGCAACAGTTGAAACTGTGACAGCAAGAAATCTGAAACTGAATTACTTTTTTCCCCTAAAGTACTTCACTAAAAGATAACAGTGCTCATAACAGTAAAACCATCAACTTCTGCTTAAGAATCCAGTGAATAAGTGTATTTCTTAATTATTTTTTCTTCTTTTTATGTAAACAGGAAGACTGAAGGTTCAAATAAAGGCAACCAAAAAATCTCCTTATTTTAGGCTTGGAATGTTGGCAGCTGACACAAGGTCATAAGGGATAATATAATCCATTTTATTCAAGCTTTACATTCCACAAGACCAGCAATCACAACTAGAGTATTAAACTGAAGTATTAAGCAACAAGACTCTTCATATCCTTCAATTTTTTGTTCATTTAAAAGAAAAATTCTACCAGAAGAAAGAATGAGTATGTGCTACAGGAATTTTTTTTTCACTCACTCTGATCTCCCCTAACACATCACACATATCATCAAGGGAGTTCTGTATTCAGTACACCTGACAAAAATTCTGTCTGGCTCTTTGAGAAAACTTAAAAACTCAGCAGCCTACATACCTCAAAACACTCTAAATTTCTTTACATATCATATTAACTTTCTGAGCAGCTTGTGCTAAGAGAAGCAAAGCCTGATGATCCAAAAGTAAGGCACTGAAGAGAAGGATTTACAGGTCTTAAAAACAGCTGGAAGGTAACACTGGCATCTATCTTTTCTAGTCTACTCATGGCATCACTTTTTTTTCCTGTTAAGTACAGTGAATGCAAGCCTAAAGTGCAAAATTAACAACAGTCATTGCCGAAATCTTATGTAAGAGGTGAAAACAAGTCAGAAAAGCAATACCTGATGCATGCAGATGTTAAGCACCTTAGTCATCACCAGGCTTCATCCTCATCTGGGCTTGCATCTGGGCAATCATCTCCTGCATGCGGCGCAGCTGGAAGAGAAAGTCACCCAAGTGTTTACAACAATTTCATGAGAAGCCCAAAAATCCAGGAAACCTGAATTTTTATTTTTTTTCCATAGCAGAACACAGATCCTATTTTCATCTTCACAAAACGAAATGTTCAATAATTCATATAACTGAATACTTTGGTTTTCTCCATTTCATATTATTCAGTTCAGTACACATAACTTTCCCAAAAGATTTGTAAGAATACTTCTAATGAAAATTAAGCAGTAGAATCCGAATCTTTTGAAGCCAGCTAGGATTGCTGACCTGTGAATCAACATTCTACCCACAATAAGGAAAGCATGTCCTTTAGGTGTGCACAGAGCTACACCTGAGTGAGCTGAAGCAGCTTTGTTCTGATGCAGGTGCTCAAAGCATAAGATCAGGCAGGAACACTCATCCTGTGACTATCAGAGAACTCTGCAAATTTTTAGCAGCAGTAACAGCCAAACATGAATACAAGATTTAAAAAATTATTTCAAAAGAGAAACAGAAATATGTTTATAAAATTTGGAAAGCCAGACTAAACATATTAAGCAGCAATATTTTTTACATCTAAACAATTACTTTTCCTGGAAATAATTGTTTTCTTAAGGCATTTTCTTATAACATTTAAAAGTTAGTTTCCATCTCATAGAAGGCCACTTATATATAATGATTTGTTGCTGGTTGTTTTTCCAAAAAATTAAAATATTAATCAGAACAAATGTTCCTAAGACAGAAGAAAGAACACAAATACAAATTTTCAAAGTATACATGCAAATACCTCTAATTTGCTTTACAAATGACTGGGTACTTCCTTCCAAATGCAGGTGGGGAAGCTCCACACACACAGCTACAAGAACCCTGTTTCACAAAGTGGGAAGGAAGTGGGCTGCTATTCCCATGCACATTTATAACCTATGAGTCCACCTCAAACCAGAGATCATGTAAAAAATCAGACTTGTATAGCAAGTCATCTTTTTTTATTATTATGCAGAGAACTGCTTTCATTTATTTTCAGGGAGAAACTAATTGAAAAAGCACTCTGTCTAAACAATTATACTCTATTTTAACACAGTCAATCACTTTAAGTATTGTGATACTTACTCCACCAGCTTCAGTACAAAAGCACCTGAGACAAATGATTGAATACATGCATGTGGTGTTGAGCTGCTGTTTTGTTTAAAGAAACCCAACAAACTGAAAGAAACATCCCAGAAAAAGAAAAACTAATTGCAGGTGCCTACATCACTTTTTCTTGCCTGCTCTCAGATACAGATTTAGGAAAGAGTGAGAAATGAAAGATTATTAACTAAAGAGTAAAAAAGATTGCAGCACAGCCAGCAGCACCAGAGCTTGCCTAAAACTCAATGGCTTATGTTCTTATCCTGTTGCTGCAGCAGCACAGGGTTCAGGAGAGGCTAATTCAGGTTCCTGTGACTGCTGCAGAGATGGCCTCTGACAAAAGGAGATTCACACAGGAACAGCATGAGATACAGCTAAATCTGTGAGGATTATTATAAACCCATCTACATCTTTCTGCTAAGTACTTAAAACAAAAAGCTTCTGATCAAGAAGACAGCATAGCATTGCAGGAAGGAGGGAAAAAAACCCAGAAAGTTTCCAAAATGAGTGCTGCATTGATTTCATGATACAAGACAAAAAGAAAAGCTTCAAAGATCAACTTGTAAAAATGTAAGACACCTGGTCTTTTGAACTGCCTCTCTGTAGATTTACCATCAGAATAAAACTAGCTTTTTGGAAACTCTCCTACTTGAGCTTTCCCAAGAGCACTCCAAGCTGAGCCATGAAACATTCCCAGAATAGAAACCATTCAGTAATCACAGGAGGAGATACTGCTGCACATGTATTATGGTGATTGCTCAAATGTAGAATTCTGCTAATAGCCAACATCATATTTTAAGACTTAAATACAGCACTGAGAATTGCATTTTCTTAACTTTAACTGATAAAAATATGCCCATAGCACAAAATAAATCAAATGCTGCATATAACACAAATATAAGGTAGCACAAAAGCCCCAGGAAACCTACTCCACTCTAACGTCAAGATTGTAAAAGATTTTCCTTTGCCATCCTCATGTGGTGTTCTTGAAGTCTCAGTCTTTTCCATTAGGCAAGAAATGGCAAGTTTCTGAAGTTACTTAAGAATAATTCAATAGAAAAACTTTCAGACACAAGGCCTGTGAAAAAACTAGGTACATGGTTGTAAAATTAAAAAAAGAGAATCAAGCTGTATTGTGCTCAAGTGGTAACCATGCCAGTCTCTTCAACAGTTCCTCTTCAAGTAGAGGACAGGACAAGAGCTGTTCCTCCACATTACACTACAAACCAAAACCCCTCACATTCACCTTACTGGACCTACTGAATAGACAGAAAAACCTCTGCTCTTAATAAAGGAGAGTGTAAAAGAATCACACCAAAGACTGAAATTGATGTCATGTCAACATCTGCTGCTGTTGGGGACTGCAAGCACCAAGGGCAGAAAATGACTTTGATCTTGCTCAGCAGCAAGTCCTCTCACTTGCAAGACAGCACTGATATATTTGTGTTCATCCCCTAAAGAACGGATGCTACAACATGACAGCATAGCGACAATGCACAGCACAAAAAGGAAGCTAGGAAACAATGTTTGGAAATCTGTTAAAACAAATCATTCCTGTGAATCCTCAGATAACAAAAGGCAAAAGAATAAATGTAACCTCGGTATAAATGACCCTTAGTTTACTTAAGTCTACAATTTGTTCAAACAATCATGTAACTACTGCAGCAAACCAGAAAGGAAACAAACATTTAAAATGAGAGCTAAGGTTACAGAGTTAGAAGTGAACCATACATTTCATTAATAGCTTCCACACCCTTACCAGAAACCACAGCTACACAGCTCTGCTGTGCCTACAGAATGTCATCACAATACCAACACCACTGCTGTTTAAACAACATGAATGGCTTCTCAGTGATCAACATGGAGCAGGAGGAATAATAGGAAACAAACAGTATTTACTTCCCACCGATATGTTTGCCCCCTACCAAGTCTGATTATTTCTGCCCGTGCCTTTACAGAAGAAAGGCAGAAGTGAAGAGGCTGTAAGCATAGGGCAAGATGGAAAACTGCAGATAGTGAATTTTTCTATTGAATGTTCCCATAAGAGTTCTTTTGATTAAAAATACTTCCAATACCAAAGAACACAAATAATTTTTTTAACTGAAGACAGGAAAAATACTCCTGATAAACTGGAAATGGGGCTACCATTGAAATAAATGTCTTCCACAGGACATGTTGACAAAGAGCAGAAGTCACTCTGGCCACAGCCATTGCAGTACATGAGCAGCATGCACTGTTCCTTCAAAAAACAGCTAAAAATGACAAAAAAAAAAAAAAAGCAAGCTCTTTCATTATAATTCTTCAGGGATTCCCATTGTTAATTGGGGTTTTCTTCTTAGAAGTTCTCCCAAGATTAAGACTGCACACTTCACAGTGCTAGGCTGAAGCATTCTGCCCCTGCACTGGGCAGTAACATCCCACAAAATAAATTAAACTTCAGACCTGTTTTTATTTCCCTCAGATCTGCAGGTTTTCATAAGTAGTCATGATGTCTCTTCCCATAAAAGTTTGCCCCTTATCTTTCGAGGCAATGCCTTCCCAAAGCCCAGCAGCAGCAGGCTGCACACATCGCTCCCACCCTCACTCCCCACAGGGCCACTGCTGGCCCCAGCCTGGCAGCCCCACTGCTGCTCCCTCCCGACTCCCACACTAACCCAGGGCTCGTTATCTCATCTGCCAAGGGTTACACATGTTCAGAAAGTGGAAGGACAGAGAGAAAACAAGTTCAACATTGTGTTCATTCTACTTTGTACAGCCCACTGCTGACCAACTCCACTGAAAACAGAAGCGTGGAGAGATTTGCCCAAAGCCTCAGGGCACCTCACTAGAGAAACCCAGAGGAGTTTATTCCTCGTTGTTTTCATGTAATCTCAGCCTTAACACTTTTCTGGAAGTACTACCTCTCAAAACCTTGAAAGGTTTTTGTTCAGAAGACGTCTTCAGGATAGAAAAAATACGGGCACAAAACTACAAACTAAGTTTGTGCCCACTTACACTACAACATCAAAATAATCTGTTCTGCATCATATTTACAGTAAGGAACAAGAATATCTTTATGCCTATTTTCATTTTCCAGCTCTAAAAACCAGGTCATCACTTGCAAATGAGCAAAAGCACAACCAGACTAAGCAATAAATCCAAAATGACAGATTAGCAATTCCAAATTGGCTGAACTGGGGACCACATCCTTTGGCATAATAAAAGACCATTTAGCAAAAGGGATGCCTTGATAAAGATGATCCTGGCACTAGTTCAAGCATTCATTCCTTCCAAGGTTATATAAACCTCACAAAACTGTAAATAGAACATCAAGCACCGTTACTGATGGGAATGCAGAACAGGAGGGGAAATGGATATTTGTTTTCTCTGTGAAGGCCATGGAATGCAAGCCCATTTCCTCTGTGCCTCTTTCCTCCACAGATTTTTTTCCCAGTCTGAACCTTAGGGATGATTTGGAGATGAAGGGACTTCATACCAGCTTATCTACAGAAGATTCAGCAAAGCCTCTTGATCTCTTTGGAACAATAGAATGCAGAAGTTAGAAATGTATTTGTTTTTTCAAGTTCTAACCTAATCCCCTGCAACTTCAGCAGCAATTATTCAGAGACGATTAGCCCCAGAGGGAACTTTCAAAGACTATCCCCCGAGAAAGTCAAAATTTCATCCCTTTAGCCATGTTATATAAAAGACATATTACATATTTATATACTGGTCTATTTTGACCACTCTGAGACAATGCATAAATAGAATGAATATATATATATATGTATGTATGTATGTATATAGTGCCTGTCACATCAGCAATTTCTAGAGAAAATATTCATAGGAGACTTTTTCCAGACATAAGTCTTGTCACAAATAGTTCTACAAGGATATCCAAGATTCTACTTAACTGCTAGGCATGTACAATTTACACAGTTCAAACAACAGGAGAAACAGTTATGACTTAAATTCTTTAAGTCTACTTGTCTGCTTGGAAACATTAAAGAAAAATAGAAACACAAAACACTTTCAAAAAATGCTCTTGACTTCTTGGAAGCATTCAGTACTGCTGGCTATCAGCTGATGGGCTTCTGTTGCTTTGCACATGCCCCAGTAAGTGGGAGACAGTTAATTTGTGTGCAGAGCACTTGCAGAAGTTCCACTCTTGTATGTGCACAGCCATCAAGTGTGCTTATGCTGCTGAAATGCAATTATATAGTGATAAATATGCAGCTCACTCAATCTCCAGTTATTCATATTATTAACTACTAATTATGCTGATAATCAGCTGCTTCTGCATTTCCTTTTAGGAACATTTTTTGCTATTTATATCAACATGCCAGGGTTAGCCAATAGCTAACCAGGGTTAGCTATTTTTAAATATGGATGCTATAAGGGAAAAAGGAAATGCACAGACCAAAGTAAATTTCAAAAATTTCCATGTATGGGAGTAAATCTTCCACCTCAGAAACACACACAACTGCTTGTAGGTTTGTTGGTTTTTTTTTATTCCAAACCACTGCACATGTGCAATGATCTTTTCAATCATGCTTTCCTGCAGTTTTGGATGTGGATCCAAGCTGAATTGGACAAAAGAAGGATAAAGAGAAGAAAACACTACCCTGTAATTGGCAGCAAGTCCTCAGTTTTCACTGCAAGCAGTATAAGCACTGGCAGCGTACTGCTAGAATTTAAATATCAGGCTAAAAATTTCTGAGTCTTTACAAATTCAGTATAGAAATACTAAGTTAAAAGGTCTAACAATAACTTGGAACCAGAGTGAGAAATCAGAGTTTGAAAACACCAAATCCATAAACTGACAGGCGCAACAAAACCGCTGTGATTTAAGTCAAGGTTAAGATGAAAAAAATACATTTATTAATGACATTAAGGGATTTTTAAGACTCAAAAGCCTATTTCTAGTCCATATACACAAGACATAAGAATAAATTTGCTGGTAATGTGCTTGCAGTAAGCACATCTGAAATGCTGTGAGACTGTCAGTTTATCCCACCACAGCACGCTGCATTTGTAGCTGACAAACACAAATTGATTTCAATACTTAAAATAGCAAATATCCTTATGGAAAATGAGCTCCCAAACAGGAAGTGATAAACATTCAGCCTACAACCAGGAGTGCACACACTACCTCCCATCCACAGTGCAAGTGACTATAAACAAAACACTGTAAGGGCAACTTGTGTGGTCAGGCTAGGTCTGTGATTCTGCACAGCTCCAACCCTACCTGCCACAGGCAGTAGCTGAGGCAGAAAGCTGAAATTGGAACATAGAATGTTATATTAAAGAACAAGTTTGAGAAAGTTCCTCTTACCTCAGCCTCTTTCTGCTGGAGGATTCTATCCTTGTCTACCACTTCCTCTTCAACAGGCCTATTGAAGAAAAGAATGTATTGACAGCATAAAATACAGAAGCAAAAATCTCCAAGAACAGATTCAAGACTCATATTTCAATTAATATAATCAAAATCTACATTCTTCCATACAGGGGAAATTAGGACATTTTTAAAAACATGCTTCCCTTTTGTAAAAGGCCATCTTTACCTCACAGACTCCTGCTATTCACTCTCCATGTCTTAAAATTTGATTTATTTACTGCCATATGGGTTAATTTTTTTGCAATTTACTTTAATGGAGAGATGTCCTTCACTATCTATCAATGGTACTAAAATCAACCACTAAAAAGCAGTGTAGGCTATTTTCCTTTTTCTTTAACATCAAAATGCTTTGCTGAATACTTGAGGAATGAGTGGAATGTGGACAAGAGTAAGTTGCTATCCAAAAAGATTCAGCAAAGGTAGATGTGGATTTTTTGCATTAACTTGCCAAGGACAACCTTGTCAAGAATTAAAAAAGGAGATAATAAACTCCATAAAAACACACAAATTATCAGAAAATAATTTTTTGGTCTAAACTTCTCTCTTTAGCTACATATGAAGGAGTAAGAGAAGCAATACCGCCCTAAGCTCATAGACTGGGGGCCTATTTAAATTTGCCCACTAGTGTTCATTTTCTTCAAGCAGACATCATTACATAAACCCTATCTTGCTTGCAGGCACCTTCTTCCTGCACATTCCAGTTCAAAGCATAGAGAAAAGGGGATTTAAGCTCTTTAAAGCACAGCACTTTACTATATATTATTCCTCTTCAAGAAGAGCATTCCATACACATTTCAGAATTCCACAGATTGAAATCTCATCAGAAATAATGGTTTACAGGTGGGATTAGCTAGGAGGAAGAGCAAGCCCCCTGTCAGTGGGCAATGAGGAGCAGCAGAGCCCAGGGGCAGCACACACTCACTTGCCAGTGCGTTTTAGCCTCTCAGAACGGAAGTTCTCATAGTGCAAGTCTTGGGTCACCTCCTGCAGGTCCTGCATGTGTGTCCTACAACAGGCAAAGGGCGTTGAACACTCTGTCATTCTCAGCAAAGCAAAGAAAACACCCTTCTATCTTCTGTTCCTGTTTTATCTAATGGATGTATTCACCAGAAAATTAAATCCTTACAGACCGAGCCAGCCAGAACTCTGCTTTCAAGTTCATTGATCTTTAATTCATTCCTAAGTGCCCCACCAATATTATTCAAAGACCAAAATATTGCTGTCCTCCTCCTGGTCATTAATTACTTCAGACAAATTGTTTACACCAGTTTTTGCAGCGTTAAAAACCTTGCAAAGACAGTTATTCAGAAAGACACTTTAATTCCGAAAGTATTTTATTACTCTTAAGCAGTGTCAAATATAATTGTAACTGGGAACTAGGTGGAGCTGCTTGGCTTGCACAATAGCTGACATGGTTTAATAATTTCCAATTGTCAAGGGAAAAAAAAAGGAAAACCCTCTTGCTCCCAATGCCCAGCAGAGGGCAATCCCTGCCCAGTGCAGACTGAATTCGGAATGACACAACGGAATTAATTTCCAACAATAGCAAAACATCATTTAAAAAAAAAAAATCACTTAAAACCATTTACGCAGGCAGAATATCCGTACCGGCTAAAATCATAACGGGGTGGGGTATCATATTTAACAAAGGATTTCCCATACTGCCAAGAAAATTGCACTTTGCTTTTGGAATATTCTTCACTTTGAAGAGTATTTTAAAAGCCTCTCTGCCCAACCAACTGCACTATAACAAAACTTCAGTTGGTATGTACAGCCATCAGATCACTTCTCATAAGGCATAAAACCGTCACATTTATCTGCCAACATAAAATATAGAAAATATTTTCTGAATCCAGAGATCAGAGGCTACAGCAGGAAAACAAGCTGCAGGGAACTAAAATGTACCTCTACGCTGCCATCAGACTAGTTTTAAATTAAGGAATTAACGTTGCTGTAGGTTTTTAGTCACGGTGGCAGTTACGTCACCACAGGAGATGGGATCATTTCACCATTACTCACACCAGCATTGTGCGCAGCTTGAGGAAATCATTGTGCTCTGGATTTTCAACTTCAACAACTCCCCAGGGATACAGGCGGCCTCTGATTTTTTTCCCCTTCACCTCAATAAGTTGATTGGATCCAATAACAGCGAAGGGAATGCTGGCCTAGTTGAGACACAAAAAACAAGTTACTGTTTTGATTTTTGGCTGGTTAGTTTTTGGCTTTTGCTTTGTCTTTCTTTTAAAGAAAGCACCAAGATTCAAGCAACAGGCAAGAGATGGGGAAAAGAAATTTTGACAAACATTGTCTACTAAAATCCTCTCACATCAGAAAAACAACAAATCCCATTCTGGGAAATGCAACCTCTCCTTCTGAGCACCTGCAGCTTTGTTAGGACCAATTTGTTTTAACAGAGGCCCAGAAGGAAATGACGCTTCGCTTTAGGAACACTTGACTGTTGTTCAAGTACAGTTTGGGCATAATGTGTCATCTGACATAACATCATGCATGGAGAACAGCCAACAGAAACATACTTCAGATGCAGAGTGAAGTAGCTAGAAAGAGAATTTCAGACACATTCTTCAAACACCTTTGCAAGCACAAAGAGGAAATTACTTCAGTAAAATCTTGATTATCTGCCTTAACACGAGGCAAGTTGTTAATTAGTGCAGCAACCATAACACACAATCTCTCTCCCTGCTCACATGTTAAAACACTTGAGTCAGAAAACAGACTGCAAATAATTGTTCATGGCGAACAGTAGTTTACACTTAAAAAAGAAAAGAAGATCAAGTCATGACACTACACTTGGAATTCTGATAAAACAGAGACTGGAATAAAAAGGATTATAACTCAGAGTCAATATACAAAGGAAACTGAAATTTTCGACATATCGTAAAAGGAATAAAGTACCTTTAGGTATGTTACAGACTGAAGAACTACAGCAGCAAAATTATAAACTAGGAGTGAAACTTGCCTTTAAAACTCTAGTTTGTTCTTTAAACTCCTCATCTTCATCAGAATCTGCATCGGGGAGCTGATAAATCCTAATGCCATGTTCAGAAATTTCATCCAGAACCTGAAAGTTTGCAAAAAGAAAGAACAACGCTCTTATTTCATTGAAGAAGTAGTCAGTTAAAAATATATGAAATTGATTTACTTGTCTGTCCCAATATTCACCCAACTCAGTGCCCAAACTGCAAAATAACATAGGCTTGAAGATTTTTAAAAAGGCACAAAAAATGCATGTATTTTTGGAAAACATAGCAAGTAAATCATTAAAAAATGCCAGAAGATTTACAATGCAAATACAGAAGCAAAGTGAGGTTAATATGAAAAAAGAGTAAAGGTAATAAGAAGAAATTCATTAGTTACCGAATCAAACTATTCACCCCATGTCAAAGTACATTTTTGTGCATTTGATATGTTCAAAAATGTAGAAGACAATGCCTATTGCCTCTTGAATCAAAAACAATGAAAGCTTATTATCCGCTTAAACTGGAGAAAGTCGTTAAAAATCCACTAAGAAAAAGACCCTGCTCTTAAATAGTTTTCTTTGTCATTGATGTCAGACATTAACATAAAAAATACAGTATCTGTACTCCTGGACACATTCTTTTCCTAATGAAATCACTGCAGGGGTGAGCAGCCAGTAACTCCAGGCCTTTGGCAGCTTCAAAAGGTGGCACAAGACAATTCATTTTTCAAAACCAAAGAGAATGTTTCTGCTGCCACACTACTGAATATACTTTAGTCAGCTCTTGTCAATGCATCAAATGCACTGACAAGAGTTACTTTCAGTAAAGGAAGTGTGGTGGTATAAGGAGAGCACGAAGAATGCTGAGATTCCACAATGCCTCTCTCCAAAGGGATAATGGATTTTCCAGCAGAAAAGGGGAACTGTGCAAACTTAGAGCAGCAACTGTAACCCCACCAACAGCACCTGAACAAGCAGCTGCCCTGCTGAATAAACTCTGAGCATAGAAAAAGGCTGGGCAAATTCAGGGAGAGTTTTAAAGTAATGGTAAAAATATTCAGAAGAGCCTATGTAAGGACTTGTGATGCCATTACTGCATATGCAACTGGTGATTAACTCAGCATGAAAACAAGCAGCCTTCAAATACAGAGGTCTTAATGAGCCTTCTCTGAGTATTGTTGGGTTCCTCCATCCTCTGTCATGACGGCAACCGACAGCCACAGTATAAATGAAAATTGTCCAACCAGAACTTGGTTACTAAACAGGTGTTCAAAGGAAAACAATTCTCCAGACCATTAGCAGAGGAAAGACCCTGTATGAGCCACAGCTGTTCCCTGACAGCGTTTTCCTGCCAGGTATATAAACATCCCCCGCACTCACACACGCACACACTGAGTAAAGCACTACGAGCCCCCCTTACACAGACATTTTATAGAGAAGAGAAATTTGGGAGTAAATGTTGCCAAGGAGCAATTAAGACATTCACACTTTGACATTTAAGTCAATGGATGTTGTTAGTGTTTTGCAAAATGAAAGAGACCTGAACTGTCACCAAATGCCGATAAAAGATGCACAGCTGGGATAGGTGGGGCAGCACTGCAGTTCCATGCCTTAAGTAGTTGCATAAAACAAGAAAGCACATTTAACCTGGCTGAGATCTTTGAGATAAAATGCAAGTGGAACAATAACGGGAAAGCCAACAGCAAGGGGTGCTAGAATAATATATTACAGCTGTTAAACCTAGTGCTTTCCTGAAAGGAAAAAGAATTGCAATAAAAACAAACTGTATTTTATGCTCCTAACAATGAAACAGCATTTTGCTTCTTCAAATCTGAATTTTATTGGCCTCAGAGGATTCTGTGTTCCTAAAGATTAGCCTTCCCATGGGAAATGAAAAAAAAAGTCAAAATATTAGTTCCCCTCTCATGAAGTCATTCTTTTGAGCATGTTTCCTTAGCAGCCTTGCATGGCACAGCTTGTGAAACTGTCGTGCATTTCTTCCCACTCGAGAGTTTTAAAAAATAACTTTGAATTCCAGAAAGCCCAAACAGGAATTACTCCAAGCTGGGTTTCCTTTGCAAGCACCACAAGCTAATCTTGCTGCTTAGTCCATAGCGGCAAAACAAAAACATTTTACTTCAGATTGACGGCCAAATGGCAGAAACATCTAAAAAAAGTAAGACTTCAAGCTGCGTCAGCAAAGCAGGACTTTGATTCCTACTCTTGATTAGAGACTCTGCTGGCCAAGATGCTTTGAGTTAGAACAATATACAGTAGCTTTGATTTTCAAAGCTTTGGAAGCACATTATACATTTGATTTAATATAAACTCAGTTTGCAGAGTGACCTTTGCCAGCAGTACAAAAATAAAGAAAACTTGTTTACCTGCTGCCTAACCACTCCCTCAGACTTCAGATGCCCTTCATCTTGTTGTACTTAGCCAGTGCATAAATGTGGTGCACATATGTCTAAAGTACAGACTGTTTTAAAGATTAGTTAGTTAAAAGTTATTAAATTCCCAGCAAATTCTATTTAAAAAAATTAATCTTCACTTAAATGCCTCCTTCAAATCTTTCAACATCACTCTGCTCCCAAATGCTGAACCAAAAAGTAAGCATGAATGTGAACATTGAGCATGAAGTACACTGCTGAAAGGGCGCATACAGGGGGTTTTACTAAAAGTAGCAGCTCCACAAACAATAAAAATCTTTCACAAAGTCAGTACAGAAAAGGAAAAGCAATAAAACCTGCACAATCAGCCACATTTTTGCTTTATGACTTCCCTATGAGTTCTTTCAATTTGAATGCAGTGCACCTGTCGTTACCTTACAGTATTTGTGGAGGAACAAAATTAAAGCTCAAGAGCCTGGACAGAATTTCTCCCAGCAAGTTCTAGCAGTCCTTCTTGTCTCAGCGAAAGGACTTCTTTTAATTTCCTTCCTCCTTTCACCTGGTTCACCACAAAGCTGCTCATTTCTGTACCAGTATCTCCTCCCCTCTTTAGTGGAGCTTTGCTGCATTGCAGACATGGTTCATACAGTCACAACTATCCCCACTTTTAAATTCCTCAGCTATGAAGGATTCATTCCATTTCCTAGGCAAGTTTTCTCACATCACTGAGCTTTATAAAACACAGCAGCAATGCCAGCAGTACCTCACCTTGTCAAAATGTAGTTCTTTACGTGCCCACACAAACTATGGCCACACCTGCCACTGTGGCACTGGTTCACTCAAAAAAGCTCAAAAAGAATCCTCTGAATTTAGGTGGAGTTCAGCTAATGCGCTGCTTTGCAAGCATAATTGTATCTATACTATATTCCCAGTTAAATAAAACTGTAGTCCCTCTTCAAGAAAATAGAAAAATACTGCCAACACAAACACTCTTGGAATAAAGATCTAATAATCATTCTAAAGGCCTACAGGAAGTCACAGGGTCACAATCAAAAAAACTGTTATGCCCTACATGAAAATCTAATATAAAAGATATCTTTTCATGAAAAGGTAACTCTGGTGTAAAATACAGACTGCAACTTACAAATACTAATTATTTTTACACCACTTAAGAGGTAAGTCATTAAATTTATAAAAATTCATAGGCTTTGTAGGGTTCAAACCCATTAGACTTTACAGATTATTGTACTAGTTTTGAGTCAATTGAACCTGACAAAGCTCGCAATCTCAATAAATTTTACTGGGCCACCTCTAAGCATACATAATACAATCACACCACCTACCCACTCCTTTAACAAGGTGCACAAAGCCATTCTCAGTCAAAGAGAATAAACCAAAACAGATTAAATATTTACATTCATTGCTCAGATGATGTGATAAAATGGAAATTTGATATAAGGTTAAAGACTTGTACAACCACAAATATCGACACCATTCCATTTAATTCATTACAATGTCATATCTGGCAAAAGCTGGGCTGTCTTGGAAAGGTTTGTCAAAAACCAAAACTTCAAGATGCTGAGTAAATCTTGCAAAGAATGATTTTGGTACCATTGTCTGGAAAGGCAGATGGTCTCCACTGCAACCCTGAGTATGTCCTGGTGTTCCAGATGAACAGACAACCCAGCAGGAAAAACGTTCACACAACAATATGCATTTTTCCACAACAACGGAGCCACAAAAGCATCCTGCTCATATATTAACCCAGCCTCCTGTCTCTGTATTAGTATTTTAGTTTGTACCATGGGTGCACTTATTTAAAAAGTTTCCCAGCACATTTTGCTACAAACCATGCAGCAGAGTGCACAACCCAAGTACCTTCTGGATGAAACAGAAGATACGCCCTCAGACAGAGCACACCTAATGCACTCCCAGCACTAAGGGGCACCCAGGCCACTGCTCTCTGAGAGCCAGCCTGGAACATCTCCCCTTCTCCCGGCAGGGTTGTCTGAACCCTTGTTACAAACCATGTTGCTTAAAAGCTGCTCTACTGGGTGCACTGCTTTGCTAAGACACATGAAGCCAAGAACAGCCACACTCTTAGCAAGTGAAACGGGCAAAGCACATCAGACTTCAGTGAAGATTTCCCACCTCACACTTCCCGAAGATTGGGTCCTTGGCCAGTATCAATCACCCCTCTTCAGTTTGAAATTACTTTATATTTGGCTTTAATATTGTATGGGTTGCTCTGTTCTCATGATCAAGTGTAAGACCTACTCTTCTCTTGAGCCTCTCCCGCTCCTTCAGCGTCAGGGTGTCAGCCTTGGCAATCACAGGGACAATGTTGACTTTTCCATGAAGAGCCTTCATGAACTCTACATCTAATGGCTTCAGTCTGCCAACAAGCAGGGGAAAAGAATTAATAATAATATAGGCATGGGGTCTTGTGTTGTTTGTTTTATAACAGACCAAATGTATTAAAAATTATTTATTTCAAGTGTCAATATAAACAGAATTTTCAAAATAAATTAAGCCATTAAGCTTAATGTCCTTGCTTATCAACTTGATTGTGCAAAGTTTAAGTTGTAATTAGAATTGTCACTATATAATGAAATGGATATTAAAAGCATTTATACTTCTGGGTGATAATCAATGCCTGCCTTGAAACAATATTAAATGCAAAAGAGGACAAAGCAAAGGAGAGCACTAATCTCCAAAGAATGTTTTAATTGCACTGGCTAACTGACAGGTTGGCAACTCAATTAACTTTACTGCTAAGTTACCAGATCAAGTAATGAACAGACTTATGGACTGTTATGGAGGTACAAGACCCTAAAATACAAAAGCTGGAGCTTTTTCTTACCCATGGCCAAAAGGAGAGATGAAGTAGAAGCAGCAGTGGACTCTGTTGTCTATGATGTGGCGCCTGTTCAGGCCACTCTCATCATGCAGGTATCGCTCAAACTGGTTGTCAATGTAGTGGATAATTGTTTTGAAGCTGTTGTATGGGAGGGGGGACAAAGAGAGGCATCAGCTTTAAATAATAAGGAAAGAATCATGAAAAGAACAAAAAGAGAAACATACTTTTATTAAAAACACTACTGTTACAAAAAATTCAACTTCCTAGCATTTTATCTAGTACTGAGGAAAAATATTTTGATAATGCAAAAGGGTGTTTTCATAACAACCACCAAGTGTCAACTTATGCCTAGAGCCAATTTCAAGTGTTACTCTGTTCACTGGATAGAAAGTTCCAAGTGCAAGCTCAGAAAAAAGCACTCAGTGCTGAGACAACAGAGGAACAGAAGACTGAGGATTTTTCTGCCTTTTTTTTCTGGGGGCAGGGGCTGACTATTTGTTTTTAAACTGGTTGACAAATGACATATCCCGGATATCCTCTGGATTTACAACCCTGACCCTAGAGCCAGGTTTCTATAGTTACCTATGAAAATTCTGGTATTCTGCTCTGTTTGAATTAAGTACAAATACATTTGCAAGTCATGCACTCAAGCATCACATGATTTATTAAGCTATTTTTGTTACCTTACAGAATTATTTTTCTGTTGGCAAAGAAAAATAATTCCTACTCAGTTCAAGACAATTTAAAATATTCCATACAAAGAAGTAAATAAGCACAAAATCTGATCACATAGATTAATCAGGCACAGAGAGCAGTGACTAGAGAGAGAAAAGAAAGCACAATACGTAACTAAGATAATTTTAAGCTATTCCAGAGCTTATGGACACCTGCAAACACCATTAATATAAAAGAACACTTTATATTAGGTTCTGCAGGGGAAGGGAAATGAACAGCTGATGTAGATAAGGTTAGGCAGATGACTGTGTATCATGAATATGTCCTAAACTACTTGAGAAAAAACTAAGCAGAAAGCTTAACTTGATAAATAGCAACATCCACATTTCTGTTGCTGAGAAAGCACTAACGTGATGAGATACATTTAAGGAGGAAACAGGGCAGATAACAGAAAAGAAAATGAATAATTTGGACAATGAACACAGAATGCTGGCAAACATTGCGATAGGCAGCAATGTTTGACCCAGGGCTGCCTGGCTGCAAAGGAGATAATAAAAGAAAGTAACAAGAATGATGGAAGAGATCCTGGAGGGAATCTCTTTTGATTCTCCAAAGCTAAGTAAGCTTTTGAATTGAGAAGGAATAAATTCACAGTAGAATACATATACAAGCACATTTACATCACTGCAAGATTTGGCTGTGGAGACAACAAAGCAAAAGATGGAATTTACAGGATTTTGACCTTAGAGCTAATCATTAGAAAACAACACCTTAATGTTGTGCTGAAACACATCAATATGGTTTTTGTTCCTTTTAATCTTCAATACCTCTCTTAGCTGGTAAAAGGTAACGAGACTGAAGACATACAAATATTAGGACAGAAACCAAACACTAACAATGGGAAAGAACTATCACCCATTTCTCTGGCAATGTAATTAGTTTACGTGCAGTTTTCTAGGCCTAACAGCAATGATTTTCCCTATAAACGAGGTGTGAGTGTCCTGTACCTCCTGACTTCCGGGAAACACCTGTCTTACACCACAGTGCTGTCATTACGTAGGAGATAGCACATCCTGTATTGTAACAGCAAACAACACAAACACTGCATTTAAACCCATTGGGTAAAAGGAACAATATTATCAAGCTGCCAAAACCCATAAAATATAACCACAGCAAATTAAAAAAACCCAAAACATTAGCAGCAGCCAAAGGGCAGAGAGCAGCTATCAAAGAATGACCTGTGGCACCAAAAGCAAGATGAAATAAAGAGTATGATCAGCAATAACTAACAAGTTCACCCGTGGTCTGTTTTTGTCAACTATTTTTGAGGCCAGATATCAAAGCAAATCTAAGCATCAAGCAATTTTTTTCCTCCTCTGATTAGATCCCCTCTCTTCTCATGAAAGATGTTATTTTAAGGACATGCTTCTCTCATGATCCCTATGTACTTATGCATGGAAAGATGCTGAGTGTGTCAAACCTCCCACCATACAGAACTTTGCTGTTCTCCAAACACACCCCTAAACTGATGCCATGAGCAATCCTAGGTGTGGGTCTGATTCTAGAACACAAGACTCCAGCCAGCATTAAAGCTTCACACAGAATCTTAAAAAAAAAAATCACCATGGTTAACTGTGGCTCACCTCCACCTTTCCTTTCATATTAAGTACAGTAGCATCCAGAAAACAAGAATTAGTCTACTTCAGAAAATGTGCTGTACTAAATCTATAACAAATAATTTCCCAAACCAACACTGTTGTTTTTCCAATCCAGTAGACCTCCTGGACACACTCCTAGTAGCACAAAATCCCGATCAGTCTTTTTTTTTGACACAAAATACATTATAATTTACCTTAGCTCCCATCCACGAAAGCCAAACTCTAAAATTTAGCCCTTTCATCAATGCACAGAGACTAAAAGGGAGCCTACTCAGAAGAAAGATATTTGAAACACTCCTAGCAATTGCTGCCTCCTAGAGACACTCTGCAGTTTGATTTACCTGTGTTCAAAAATAGCCTCAGTAAAATTTGTCACCTCAACAAACAAATAGTCTGCACAAATTACAGCCTTCCCAAAAAAAGGGCTTTATAAACCTTGGATCATGATCAGCACTATCTACCAGTGAACCATGACTGCAGTAAAGGCTCCTGAACACAAATAAGTTCAAGAACATGAACTTGCTCCTTCCTCTGAACTACCAAGGAAGGAAGGTGGTTGCACTGGGTTAGTCTTCAGCACAGTTCAGAACAAAGAGTCTGTCCATCCAAGTCCCTGAGACATCCTGTAAAGATTAACAGACTTTGTCAAAAAGACACTTGCCCTGGCTGAAAGGCTTTTCATGTGACATAGGTAGACTAAAGAGATACCATTAACTGCATCTTTTATTTTGCAGGATGTACTATTTGTTCCTGTAGCATAGCTGATGTTTCAGACTTGTCACAGAAAATTACGAATAAATTGTTCTACTCGGTTCTGAATCATCACAGGATGATTCTACTCAGAAAACCTCCAAAAAGAAAGGGGAAAATCTGAACACGTAGGTCTCTAAGAAACATCTGAGCAGAATAAACAAAGGGCATTAGAACACAATCAACAGGAAGAGCTCTCTATAACACAATGCACAGGCTGCAGAGCTCTCAGCTCCAGCGGAAGGAAGCTCTAGTCAACAGTGCACAAAATAAGCAAGACCATGATGCAGCTCAGAAAGATGCCTTTGTGTTATTTCAAAAGTTCAATTTTTTTCAACGTAAGTAGGAAAAGTGGGAGGAAAATAAAAATCTCACTAGAGCTTCACTTTCAGACTTTCATTTAGTGTGTTACAGAACTTCACTGCCTTCACTTTTTCTGTGTTCCAACATCCACACCATAGAAAGAAGAGAAAAACTGTCTGATAATAAGAACACTGCAGATACATCATTCTGTCAATGAAAAACTGCAAAACATTCTATTAGCATTCTATTATTAGATGTTCCTTTTATCTGCTATTTGTCTCTTTCCTGCTCTTTAACTTATAGCAAAGGACTCAAATCAACCTTATGAGCTTTATGCTCCACTTCTCTGCACAGAGAAATGCTTGCCTTGGGATTACCACCACCATCACAAATAAAGCGTCAACAAAATTAACAACTAAGTAAAAAAAATATTGTTAGCACTTCTTAAAAGACAACTATGTGAAAATTCTACGTTTTAATCCACTGAAACTAAAAGCATCCCAGTAAGGATATCTCATCTTTATTTGAAAAAAATCATCAGCTTTCCACAGCTCAAGAGAATTGCCTGAATGTGATTATTTGGAAATTACGTTTATAAACATAGTAATTCTAACTTTTCACAAATTGTTCCTTTCTAGCTGTTTTATAAATTTCTTTCTTCATAATCATCATGCTAAAGCAATGATGTATATTTTCCAGTGTATCTGCTGACAATGATTTCATCCATTAAAGACTGTTGGTGATATATTTAGGCCAGAGAGAGCCAAGTGGTAACTTCATCATAAAAAACCACCAGTTCTACCCAAACTGCTGGTAGTACATATAGAGGACAGGGAATGAAAAGAACTGTCTTAAAAACATGGAAGCTGGATGGGCCAGAGACACAGAAAGTAAAAGACAAAAAGTTTCCCCCCATCAGAATTCTGAGCTATTGAAACAGCCACAGAGGCAAAAATCTAACTGCAGTGCTCAGAGAAACTTCCTGAAGGAGAGACTATTAATCTTGAGGTAGAATCACAGACACAGCCTGCAAAACTTCTAAAAACATCAAAAGTGGTTAGAAAATTGAAAGTGGAAGTTGTAGAAAGTACCAGACACACTAGAACAGTGTTTGTGTAAGACACAGACTTTATTAAGAAGGTAGTATTTACACACATACCAGTCCTGGCTGTTAATGGCATCTCCATATCCTGGTGTGTCAACTACAGTTAAACGCAGCTTCACCCCTCGCTCCTCTATCTCTACGGTAGAAGCTTCGATTTGAACTGTTCTCTCTATTTTCTCTAAAATAAAGGAACATTTGGATTGTTATTCACCTATCAGTTCCTGCAGGGACCCCCACAGGAGAGAGCAATAAGAGGAACTGCAAGCTCAAGTGTGTTGTAACCTACACGACATAAAATATTTTATGAAAATACACAAAGTAGTAAGCAGAATTTAACACCATGGTTCTGTAAGTAAACAAGAAACAATGAACTAAAACGTGTTTACTCATGACAGTATGCAAAAATAAAGTCATAATACTCAAAAGCACAATAGATTCTATGTCAAAAGGTTATTTACACCTTTAACCAGGATTTAAGGCACTACAGACAAAAAACAGTAAGAAATGGGGATTAGAGCAAAACCACATTTAGGTACATCAATACCTAAAAGGTTTGGGAGGTGGTCTTTTTAGTAGCAGCTGATAAAGAAACAAAAGTTGTCTTTGAAAGGAAATGTAAATAAGAAAATGACAGCTCAACAAAACAGAATTAAGAAAATTTAAATACAGCATGACAAAGTGGTGTAATGGGTGAAGAATGAAGAAAGATCATGAAATTTTATAGGGTGGAGTGTGCTGGAGGAACTGCAAAACCACATTTACCTGCAGCTCCAGGAATATAACGTTCTGGATAAAGATCAGTCAGGAACAGACTGTTAATTAAAGTGGATTTTCCTAAGCCAGACTCACCTATAAAAAAAATAATTCAGGTTACTAAGCATATACACTTTTTACTCCAAGATTTTTAAAGCACCTTGGCTTTCTCCAAGCCCACATTATGGAGGATAAATAATTTGTTCATCAGGATCCACCCTAGCTTTTGATATAACAACATCAAAGCTTCAGCTACGCACTTTGAAAACACCGGAAAAACAAGGCTCCAGTGTTTTCATAAATGTTACATGAAAATTGTGAGTTTACTGTAACAGATGTCACAATAAAAGCTGAAAGGTCATATAGCACTTGGACTACAGATCTAGAGATAGTTCAGTTACTTGAGGGAAATTATAGCTTTTTTCATTTAACCTTACAAAATCAGGAGCTGTAAGTCTGCTGAAAATTTCTGAGAGTTTGAAGGTTTTCCTAAGCTAGAAATTGAACCTGGAACACTGCTGGGAAGACAAATGAGTAAAGGAATCCCAAACTAATAGTCTAGTTTTGCAGCCTTACAGTTAGGCCCATATGGGTTTTATGAAATTGAAAATCATAAAGCAAATTGTTTGAAATTCACCTGAAAGGTTTCATAATTCTGTAACTTCAAATGATACAAATTTTGTCCTACATCTAAGTAATGAAGTTAAATGTGTAAATTTAACTACTAAATCAGAGTTTCAAAAAAATCACTTGTTTCCTAACTCAAGGAATCAAAGGAGAAGCATTTAGACCAACTGGCCATATTATTTTAGATGCTATTAACCTGATCTTAGAGATGACAAAGTCGTCTGTATTTCTCATCACAAACTACGTGACACAAGAACTCTACAATTATCACAAATTACCTATTCATCTCACAAACTCTGCTGAATACTGTCACCAAGTAATCCCAAATGGTACTACAGAGCACATTTTCATTTTTCACTAACTGCTGCAAAGGGTGACAGTACTGTGGACTCCCTTTGCACATGCACACCATTAAACTGCTTTAATGTAAACAATTCAACACTTGGAAGAGCTTTGTGCCTAAAGGACTCTCCATCAGAGAGACACAGAGGTGCTCATTGACAGAACAGGCAAATTACAGGTTTATCTCTGACAGCAGAGTGAGTCAGTACAGAACGGCAGAAAACACAACAGCAGCACCACCATTTCAACAGCAAGATATTCACTGTACGCATTCATGCCTTCAGTGGGGAAACAAGAGTAAAAGGAAGATTAAACTGTCATCTGATGATGAATCAAGAATGCAAAAATGTCCTACTGGCTCCAAGTCATCATCTTTAATCACTATAAATACTCCCTCCTACTAAACATGACAAAATAGTAACAGATGTAATTAGAAAGTGTATAGAGGTTCAAAGCTTTTTCTACTGTGTAACAGTCAATTGCTAAGCAGGAAGTTGTATACATCATTGACTGTTATACAACAACATTTCTTCCACAAAAATACTTAAAGAACTCACTTACCAACCACCATGAGTGTGAATTCAAAGCCCTTCTTCACAGATTTCCTGTGAACCTGGTTGGGCAGATTAGCAAACCCCACATAGCCTGCCGAGTCGGAAAACTGACAAGAAAACAAAGGTTGAATATAAATGAGATCCCTTTCCCCCTAAGAAGCTGAAAAAGAGTTTACGTGATTCTACACAATAAAGTGCAGGGGCATATAAAGCACAAGGAAGAATAGAGAATTAAACCATTTTTGCTGCAATAGCAAGGCAGACTTTGAAAAGGCTCATTTACCAAGGAGGCTGATATAAATAGAAATCAGATAAGTACCTTGAGCTACACAAACACAAGTCTCCCTTTGGATAAAATAAAATAAAAATTTGCAAGCTTGCAAGAACACACTATTATTAATCTTAAGAAATAAATACAGCTCAAAATAAAAAATTCTGTTCAAATTTGATGTCTGCGGTTACTATCTTCTATAAAAATAATGCATATGCTTACAGGTAAAAAACAACATTGAACTAATGTGGGGATTACTGAGATACAATCACATAGAGATGTGTCTTTTGCTTGCTAAGTTGTTTACCTGACTTCACAATCTTTAACTTCTAACACAAAAGCAGGAAAAAGAAACATGCATGAAAAAGTTATCAAAGAGATTTGGGCTATAAACAGGGCATTCTGCTCCATCTGTTATCCATTGACTAAAAACCTCATAGAAGCTTAAATAAGAACTGCAGCCACCCGATTTAGGGACCTGTGGGCTACCTGGAACTAGATGTGTTCTTCACAGATGATTTTATGACGAGAAGTTTTTAGAATGTCATACACTTCCAGTGGTGTGGGGGGATACCAGGGAAATCACTTAAAAGGTAATTGTTTATTTGCTAACAATCCTTTTAAAGCCCATCCAGGTGAGCAAAAACAATAGAAGTGAAGGTTTGTCCTATGACATTTCCTTAGGTGAAGGTACCATTGTAACTTTGTGAGCAGAGACTGAATGGCTGGTGAACACTAGAAAGTCTAACACTAGGATCACATACAAACTCTGTTTCTACTTAAGCAGTTCCTTTCAAGAAACACATCTGAAGCAATAAGGTATCATTTATTCACAATTTTAGCACTTCAGTAGTACTACTAATGTTTTCAGAAGTTGAACAGATTCTAAACAAAATTTTGGCTATGCAGCCATCTCTTTACCTTTACTTTTTCACCTGACTGAGACATGTTTCTTCACTTCAAATTTCAGACACTGGAAAAAAAAAAAGCCATACTGCATGTTAGCTGACTTGAAGATGACATTATTTTTAATTTTGAACTGATCAATTGCGTGTAATAATCACATTTTATTCTAGGAGAATGAAATGTCATATACTTAAGGATCACCAGAACAAAAAAACCATAACCAAAATGTCTTCCTTCTGAAATAAATCACAGGAGTACTTAATTTAAATACTTAAAAATTTCAAACAGAAATATTCCTTTAAAATGCAAAATATTAAAATTTAGTACCAAAACAAACTTTCACCCACCCTGTCTTTATAGAAGGATGGTTCACAGATAGGCGAACGTAATGCAAATGTTGTCCAAACACCACATTTGAGAATTATTACCACATCCAAAAATTCTCATGAGAACAGGACACCTACATGATTCCCAGGTAAGGGTCAGAACATAACATTATTTTCAGTGACTTCAAAGTGCTATTCCTGAATAGGACACTACACTTTGGCTAACACATGCTGGACACAAAAAATTCATGCCAGTGTGAAGAGCCATCAAAAGAGATTTGTTCTTTAGTTTCAGACACCCAGAACAGCTGGACTTTGGCAGGCCCTTATCTCTTTACTCAAGGATGTAAGCTGTGCTATAGATTAGTTATCAGGGCAATAGCAAGGCCCTTTCATTCAGAGCAGCCCCAGAGCAGGGACAGGAAACGCAGAAGCGGCAGGAGCACTTCACAGCTTGCTCTGTTGACAATGCAGCTCTTGGCCTGGGAAAGCAGGAGAGTGACCTATGCAGGCACCTGTGTGTTCAGACTTTCCTGTTGGGTAGCAGGAGTCATTTTAGCGGGATACAGTCCAGTTTCTGACACTGGCAGTTTGACAGCCAAATCCTGGCAGAGATACACCAAGCTCTGGACTGAAGGAAAAGTCGAAGTTAGTGTAATTGCTGCTTGGAGTTCTAAAGGAAACAGATTTCAGGTCCCATGGTATTTCATTTGCCCCGCAGCAGGCACTTAAAATCCTGGCAGCTGTGCAGGTACCAGCTACCCTATAAGCAAGGAAAGTTGTTTTTTTCCTCCTCCAACTACTCTTCCCCCATAACCAGCACATTTGCTTACTAATGAAAGCCCAATGCATCCATTGCCTGGAAAATAGGGAGGTCCTGATTCTAATCACATTCTGTCAGCCTCTAATTGTGTATTCCTCACAACATTCTGGAAAACAACCCTTAAGAATGGTTTTGAGAACCAGAGCTTATTTTCCTTTGATCAGTATACAAAGGCTCATTCCAGCCTCCAGCCAACCATTGTCACAGGTCCTTAAAGACACTCACAACCCCACTGACAGAAGTAACTCGTTGCTCTGTTGACATCTTGGTTCTAAGTTTAGAAACCTCTGTTGTCACCTTGTCAATAAAATTAGTAACAGTTCAAGAGTTTACAAAAGCTCATAGTTACTGAGTGCCAGTGTAGATATACCTGACCCACTCCTCACAGTAATGCCAAAGGAGAAATCTCCCAGGCCCACTGTCCACAGATAAAGGAGAGATGGGGGAATGACTCAGGTTTCAATAAGGACAGCAAATTCCCTACTTCTACTTTAAACTGACATTACAGTCACATCCATTGTTACATTACTCAAGTTACTTGGTTAAAAAGCAGAAGAGCCAAAATAGTTGTCAACTGATTATGACAAAACTGACAGCTTCAAAATTAGTCTGTCATCTCATAAAGTACATTTTTTCATGAAATCATCTGTTCCACAAACACAGCTTACAAAATCTGTTTCCTACAAGGCAAACCACGTTACCTTGTGTCTTACTCTGAAAAGCTGCTGCAGCCAAAGCAGCAGGCCAGCTGCTCTGATCACATCATGACTGCAGCTCACACTTCCAGCACACTTCCACTTGGTAATTTCCCAATGTCTTTTGTTAGACTAGAAATGTGCTAGCTAAAAGTTACCTCAACAACAACAAAAAAAAAAACACAGAAACACCTGCTGCTCTACAACACTGAAGGCACCGGGGTTCATTTGGTTCATTTGCTCAGCCTTGACATTTTGCAATTCCTAATACTGCCCTCATGAGGTTTCCTCGAAAATCATTCCACCAAACAACTTCCCCGGATGACCATGTGCTGCCTTCCCGAAGCTCTAGCATACAGGACAAATGAAAACCTCAGAATTAGCAAAATGCCATAAGTTAAATCTTCTTGCAGCCCCAAACACCACAGCACTCTCAGCACTGGTCACAGGTGAGAGTTCGGCACTGTGCATCAGTGACCACAGAAACCCACAGCTCTGTCTGCACACAGCTGACTCAAACATCCAAACAATGTGAACCTGAGTCTCTGGCAACACTCTGGGCAGTTCCCACACCTGGAACTTGTAACTTCTAATTTCTTATCAATTGTCCAGAACAAAATGTATAAAAAAGCCCTCACAACTAAGGCAAACCAGAGCAAGAGCTGGATCTGTTCTGTTTTTTCTTTAGCTTTTCAAAGTACTCTTTCAATCAGTAAGAGATAAACAAAACAACACATTCAAAACAGTTCAAGGAGAAAGGAATAATTAAGATACATTTGCAACAACTTGCAAAAAGCAGTGAAGCTTTATCTGTAAATAATGCTGGGCCCTACTTAGCAGGCCTAGCAGAAAAAAAGGGACGCTGTGCTACAGCATAGGAATGTTCAAATCTGGCTTTGAACACGGGATAACATAACCAAGTTTCATTTGGGATCCCAAAAATTTCCTATCCTGAACAATATGATGTTGGCAGTGTAAAGGAGCTCAAGCTCAGCTGCAGCTGGAACGTGCCACCCCTCTGCTAAGAGCAGCATTCTGGTGAGAGAGAAAGAGAGGGGAAGGAAAATGGGTCATTTCCTTTGTTCCTGTCAGGATGCAAGAAGTAAACTGTGAGGAACAGGCAGACTGGGAGCTTCTTAATAGGAACCAGCACAAAGCAAGCATTACCAAACACCAAACATGTACAAAGAGCGTCTCCATATAAGGATATCAAACATTTTCAAAGAATCACTCCAGAGTGACCTTACAAGCATCTCGAGAAGCAGAACAGCCCTCCTGATTTCTCAAATGAGTTTTTTTCCTTTCCATCAGAGGCTACCTAACTCAGATATTGTTTTTGGCAGGTATTTAATAGCCACAGACAGGAGTAAAGACGTAAACAGGTTTCCCAGTGCTGGGAATGGTCTCAACAAGATCAGCATTCTGAAATCACTTTTCAGACTTAAAGCAGATAGAAACACCAAGATATGTCAGTAAAACACCAGTATTTGGAGTTTCTCACTAAAAGAACTACAAAACCCAAGGAAGAAGTGTCAAATACTGAGTCACACCAATAATAATAGAAAAAATGGCATGAATCTGTGAATCACTGACTTCCAACAAGTGTGTCCAGCACAGCCTGTTTTGTGTGCCCTGCTTTGTTCCTGGCATGTCCTCACCTCCACTGTGGGAAACCCCCTCCCCTCACCCCCTCTAGATCAACAGTCACAGGTGATTTCATTTTTCCTCATCAGAAATAGAAATTGAAAGAATTGAAAGAATGCTCTTCTACACGCTAACAATTCTGCTTTACTCTTATTCAGGAAAATGACTGTATCACTTCCACAATTCACTGAAAATTCACTTCTGAACTTACAGAAAATGCAACAACCCAGCTGTGACCTTTGCAGACAGACAATGCTAAGTGTGAGCCACTGCTCTGGCTTGGAACTGATGTTCAGAGCTCATCAGTTCTACAGACTTCCTTCTGGTACTGCATTTGAACCAAGGAAACTACAGGGATTACTACTGGGAATGCATCAGAATTTGGAACATGCCTGTGACTCAACAGCAGATATATGCACAGCAAAAGGAACAAGGATGAAGCAAGAGTTCAACCACCTGTAAGAGCACTATGCTTAAAAGGTCAAGAAAAAGCAATGCATGAAGCTAAAGCTCTAATCCTAAATATTTTATTTAAAGTTTAATTTCAATGCTAATATATGACTCTAAACAACTTCCTTTCGTACTGTTTTTTCAATGAATACTGTCACTTGAAAGGCACAAAGGAGGCAATGATACCGTTCTTGTAAATTATCAGTTTCAGGGAAGATGTTTCTATGCAAGCAGCTTTTGACAGTATTTTTGCCGAGTTACTGAGTCAAAAAGCATTGTTAAACGGACGTATAATTGTGAAAAACAGGGGCTTTTTAAAATTAAAAAGATAAACACATTAGCCACGATCACTCATCAGGAAATAGGCAGCTCGGCCTCACACCCACAGAGCTTAAGCAAAATTATGTACATACTACCAACGCAAACTGGTTAGTTTGTATTTAAAACTGGTTAAACACAAACTGGTTAGTTTGCATTTAAAACTGGTTAAATACAAACTGATTAGTTTGTATTTAAATCACTTCCAAGTCATGTTTCAAGTCTCACGACACCGTGAAGCCTGCGTCCTACACTCTAACAATAATTAAAGACAAAGGAAAGCAGAGCACGGGCTCGCTGTGCTGCCGGGGCAGGTACAGTGGCTCCGAGGTGCCCCCGCCGCATCCCCGGCCCCCGCGCTCCCACGGTGGCCGCTGCAGCTTGAAAAGCATCCGAGGAATGCCAGTGGAGACGGCACTTCCTGCTCCATCCTCTCCTCGCATCTCCGGCTAGCCCAGCACCGCGGCCTCGTCCGCATCTCAAATGAATCCTCGCCTTGCTTTAAAAACAAATCGAGGTGTGCGCGAAACGGCCCGACCGCGACGTCCCGGGGCTCCTGCCCCGGCGCGCTTCTCCCGTGCCCACACAGCGGCCGCACAAACCTCCCCGCAGGCGGCGGCGGGAGGCAGGAACGAGGCCGGGCCCTGCAAGGGGGAGCCCCCGGAGCGCTGAGGGGACGGGGGCACCGCCGCCGCGGGGGACGCGGCCCCTTCCCGGCGCTCACCTGAGGCCGCGGCCGCTCCCGCCGCCAGGCCGCGATCCGCCGCTCCGCCCACAGCCCTCCCGCATCCCAGCGGCCACCGCGGCACAGCGCCCGCCTCCCCCGCGCCACTCTATGGTCCGGGGACCGCGGCGAGAGGCGGCGCCCGGAGCAGCGAGAGGAGGGACAGAGCGTCCTCCTCCCGCCCCGCGAGCCGGAGCCACGGCAAACCCTCATCCCCAGTGCCACATCTACAGGGAACGGTTTGGTTTCTGTTTGCTACCCAAACACCGTTGAGTTTTGGGATTGCTCCGCTTACAGCGGGTTTTAGCCATAGTCCTCAGTGGAAAACTTGTCCGGTGTGATAACCGAGGGGAAATGGAGCTTAAGCATGGTGCTGTTTGACTGTAGTGCAGTGTGTAACACCCGCCTGGTTGGTTTGCAGATGCTCATTCACACATGAAGAAAATTCCTCTCCAAAACATCGTACAAAAAATCCCAGGTACTTGTTTTACTTACGCTGTTCGCTCCCCTCACGTCTTTCCCCTGGTTCTGTGAGAGCCTCGGTCTCTGTCGCCGCTGAAGGGCCGAGTGGGATTCTCGCTGCACGTTCTCTGGGGGACCAGGGACTCCAGCAGGCAAACCTGGAGGGCAAATCCTACATAGGTTAGATTATAGAAACGAATCACTGCTATCATAGGGAAACAGTGTTACATCGTCCAAACTCTAAATGCAACACTGTCAAAACTAAAATACATATTAGCAGAAGTACCGGGAAGGCTTTTTTCCAACTTTCCAGCTGCAAGAACTGTTTACTAAAGTTCCAACACATATTTTGAGAGGGTAGCTTGTATGTGTGACCTAACAGCAAATCTTTTGGCTTAAAATTCTGGATACCAAGAAACACATTTCTGTTATGTCTGTATTCCCATCCATTAAGCAAAAACGGTTGCAGCTTACAACAGGAAAATGTGTAAAAAACGCTACTGAAGGCAGACTGGCGTTATTTGCAATTCACGCTGTGCTCATATTATCAACTGAGCATTGATCAAATCTGGGTAAGAACAAGATAAAAGCCAGTGAAAGCACAAGGAAGTTCCATTTCCTAGGACAAAATGTAATGTTATAACTCAAAGTTCTGATATACACTTCCTTCCTGGAGGAGTTAAAAGATGGCATTTCAGTCTTCCTTAGAAATTAAGGTTTCATTTTAAATCATTCCATGGATTTCCATAGATGTGTTTTGTAATATCACCAGAGGAACAACTGTGGCAGTTTTTCTTTCACTAAATTAGAACAGTAATGGACGCAAGATTTTACACACAGGCATTGCTATTACAAACAACTGCTTAGTATTTGAAGAAATTATAAGAAATTGGCACAGACAGGATCAAACTACAGACTGACATCAACACAGAGATGGGTGGAAGTTAGTGCTTTCCCTTGACTGTCACTCCTTTCCTTTGGCAGGATTTAGTGTAAGGGGTGAAAGAGTCTCCAGAAATTTCAAATCCTTCGCTATTGAGGCATACCAATAATTTTCCCAAGTCATGGCTGAATCAGATCTCTGACCAATTGTCACACAAAATGTTCAGGGAAGCCACAGTCCTTCCAAAGAAGCCCCATTAGGCCAGAAGGAGATGTAAGGAAGAGCACTTGGGGTAAGAGCAGAGGTCAGGCGCAGGCAGTGCCCTGCCCCTGCAGTGCCCAGGAGCAGATGCTTAGGAGAAGATAAAAGCAGCACGGTGCCTGTGTATCCTCCCAGCTTCCGGTAATCTGGAGCTCAGCAGCTTCCTGAGCCAGAAGCTTTATCTTGATAGTTCTCTCTTCCATGAATTTTTCTTGCTTTTTGAACCTACCCCAACTTCTGGCATTAAAGAGCATCCTGTGACAATGAGTCTTACAATGCCTTACTCACTTGATGAAAATGTACTTTTGCTACTTTAGAAACCTGTTACGAGGCTCATTACGAAACTGCAGTTCACAGGAATGCCAGGCAGCAGGACTGGAACTGTTTGGGGTGTGAGACTGAGAAATGCTGCACTGCAGACACCTACAGCAAATGCAGCCCCCCCAAACACACCCTGCATGTTTGTTATTTCTCACACACATATTAGCAGAGGTGCAAACAGAAGAAGTGCTTGTACTGAAGAACACTGGTTAGTCTGGAAATGTTCATGCTGTGAACAACAGTCTGACTGTGAATCACTCATTCCCATAATTTTTTTTTCAAAGATTTTTTTTCATTTTTCCCTTGGAAGTTCCAATGTTTTTTTCTTAAAGTTCCTGATACATCAGGGTTTACATTATCAAAAGCACAAAAGTCCTTCCTTGAATTCAAATCTCAGCTTTGTATAGAGTCACATCATATTAAGTCAGAAATACCTCATATATTCAGCAAAAGACATTATGTGTTTTGTTCCAGTTCTTACCAGACAAAATAGTGATACTGATTTTAACGAAATAAATACAGCCATAAACTGAAATCTAAATTGAGTTTTAATAGCTAAACCAATTAGGCATTACTTTTCTTAAGATATGCTGCTTAAAACTGTCTCTTTTTTTTCAGTTGTGGGATCCCTTTTAATTCAATTTTTTTTCTGTGCTGTCTTTTCCTCCCATAGATGAATGTTTGGGTTTGAGCCTAAAATTCTGTGTGATTGCTGTAATGGCTGCACTATAAAAGCAATTCATGGAGATATTGACTCACTACTGTAAGACACTGAGCATCTTGAACTCTCCCAGTCCTCTCTGGAGATAAAATTGCCCAAGGGCTGATTAAACAACTTAATCATATACATAAATCCTTTTCATTTCCATAAGATTTCAGTTTGTGTTTGATTCAAAGTATTTGTGTATGCTTAGCCAAGTTACAGTACGTGGCTCCAGGTCCAAACCTTTTAGAAATAAATCGACTGCACACTGTGGGTGACATCCTCTTTTCAAGGATTACCAGAGAAAAAAGTTCTTTGAATGTAGCGAGTGGGAATGTCAGAGGAAGTGATTTAGATATTCCCTAGGTTAATTTGTAGGATTTGGGTGTGGTGAAAGACAGAAATTTAAGGGTGAGGTTCCCACTGAGTTGATCAAAATACTTTTCTGCGTAGGGCTTTATCTATGGAATCACCAACGGGGAGAACCATTCTAATGTTTCAAATTCCCTCATTTTTGCAGACATGCTGCATCAGGAATCAGAAATGTCAGGTCCATGGAAAGCTGGTCTCACTGATGAGCCCTTCTGAGAGCTGCAGCTCAGAGCTGGGGCCTGGGCAGGGTAAGAACAGGAAGCCACTATCTGTGCATGCGCCAGGATTTACTGACAAAAGCTACTTTACAAGAAAAGCTGCAACAGATAAGTATTTTCCCTTGCTGCAAAAAATGCCCAAGCCTCATTTTCAGTGACATACTACAGGAAATTAAGATTATATTTGATTTATAGTAGTCTCAGAGGAACAGAAGTGTTTCCTTTGCACTTACGAGCACACACAAGCCCTCCTTTTCAAGATGCTACTTATGGCAATGAAGAAGGAATAAGAAAAGCCTACAAATATTCTCCAGTATAAGAGACATTTTGCATCTTTTTACCAGTAACAGCCATCCTTTCCTCTTACTGGAAACAAAGTTTCCTTTTGGGAAGGACATCAAGACTGACAAAACAGATGTGCATTATTCCCAAAAGCAGAACTTCTCTGAGACATGTAGGGGCTGCACTGCTGAGAAGAGGCATCCTAAACTTCCCACATCTTCTCAGCACATTTCTTAAGACATGAGATAAATGTAGTATATTTCCCATCACAGTTTTCAGTAACGTCATGGTCGTGTCTTTATTAATTACTTTCAACATCTGCAATGTGTATTTAAAACAATGGCATTTGTCCTTGCTGACGCTGCTCTTTACAAACTGACATCTCATGTGATTTCCCAAGAATTACATGGGAAAGAGATCTACCAGGATCCTGGTACACCACATTCTATGGAAGGAGGCTAACTCTGGAAGAGAACAAAATTAAACTATAGTTGTCCTGAAGGAAACGTGATGTAGAATGGACCATTAGGCATGAAACAATGTGTATTTCCTATAGCTTCCCCCCCATCCTGCCTATCCAAGCTTCAATATGTTATGTTCTCAAGATGTGTCCATAGCATTAAAGAGAAGTATTTGAAGGGGCATGGTCTAAGAGTATATTCAGTGTGATCTTCTGAAGAGTGGGATGATCAAACTCATCTACACAACATTCTAAACTCTAGGAAAGGGCCTTCATTGCCCATGTTAACTGCCTGGAGCACCATTAACACAGGGTTATGGTGCAGGAAAGGACCTGTAGCACTGTCTCAGCATTCCCACATGTGCAGCCCTGGCTGCACCCAGGCAGAGGGTGTGTGTAAAGAGCAGAGACTCATACAGGGCTGCTGCCACTGTGTCTGGAAAAGGATCTACAGCAGCAAATATTTGAAGGCTGGAAGCACATTTATAACTTCTTTCAGTGTTTTTTCCAGCTACATACATCCGTTTCCTTCCTTTCTTTTACCTGAGTCTAGTCACATCACCACTGAGAGGGAACAGGGCATCCATTTCTCAATCCTGAGGGGCAGCAGCACTTGTACTAAAAAAAGTGTTGGATTCTACATCTTTAGCACCAGTCACTGAGAATACTACTTGTTCTTGCAAAATTCTGGTCTGGTTTTCTTTTCGCTCAAAAGATGATCTAAGAGAAGAAGTGACAGTTTCATGTTAATCACGTTAGCTTTTTTGTTAAAAAAAGGAGATCTTTAAATAAATCCTGTGGTGAAATCAAGCACTTTCATTTCGTAAAAACATGCTCATTTGACAAGATCTCATTTCCTATGTGCCAATCTTCTGATGTGTCACGCTGAGTCACTGATGACACACAAGATCTTCCTGGAGCCTTATTGTAGTATGGAGTCTCTTCTGTTGGAAAAGAGTTGCATTTTAAAGAAAATTCAGAAAAAGTAACCTTCACTGAGAAACCTCAGGCTTTCTAAATAAAGAACACCCTTTTCTTAACCCCCATGTGTTTGTAAATATCACTGTCTTTATTTCAGCACTAATTAGAATACAAAATACGGCACAAAATCTATCTTTAATAGGATTCCTAATCCTTCACCTTTGCTTATGTCTCATCCAAAAGTTATAGTAAGCTGTCCCAAGATCATTGGACTTTTAATTAATCTTTCAACACATACTCCATCTTATTCACACGAAGAATACAAGGTTTGTGCATAAGATTGATCCCAAATGTAATTTTCCCCTCTGTCTTCCAGATGCTTAATATTTTAGGGATTAGAAAGAGCAGAAGCACTTAGGCAAGGGATACTCCATAAATGTGCTCTGCACACTGCATTTCAGGTCCCCAAAGGCAAATCTATCCAAACAGTGCTGGTGGGAGGCCTTGGGGCTGAGCAAAGCCCTGGCAAGTCTGGAGGGCTGGGCACATCAAGTCTGTGCCATGGGACAGGGTTCAAACACCAGGACAAGCAATGCTGGTGAGAGCCCGGACCCCCCAACAGCAGCCCTCCCAGTAACTCTGTGCCTGGTGTTTGTCCTGACTGTCAGGAAAGGAGCAAAAACACAATCACCTCTAATCCCAGAGCCCCTCTTGCTATAGTATGGCTCCTGTGCAATTGTTCTCAGCTTGAATACCACTTCCGCCCATTTTCACAGGCTGTAAAGCCCCCCATGTCCCCTCAGAATAATTTAATTAATACATAGCTGAAGCAGAAATAGATGCAATGACAGGAATGGTCATTTGTTAAAGAGCTGCTTTGCTGTAGGAATATTGTGCCTTTGAGCTTAGAGGAATCCAGACTTCTCCAGCAAGGATTTAACTTACAAGGAGGGATTTTCTTTATTTAACACCTCAAACAAAATATCATGCTGATTTATATTTCCTTTTAAGAAAGTAGAACCTTTTCATTTCTGGGAGTTTAATTTCCAGTGTTTTGACATGAACACACCAGAGACGACAGCATGCTGAAGCTGATGGTGTCCTCAGACCCCCCAGCAGCTGTGTCAGTCAAGGGAGCAGTAAGCCAAGTAAGCAAACCTGTGAGCATCTTGCATCAGTGGTCTCATTACAGATAGTCTGTGCAACAAACTTTTGGGATCAGGAACAGAGTAATTAAAAATTTAGGCTGTTGCCAGTAACCAGGATAAAGGCTAATATCTGGGGCAATGAAAAGAAACAGACAAAAGTGAAATACCAGGAATGGAAATGTCTCTAAGCAGAAAGGTTCAGTTGCCCTGTGATTATTAAGCATGTATTTCCCCAGAGAAATAATTGCCTTGGATTAAGTGATTTGGAGGAATCTGTTGCTGGGTTACAGGTAGCAAGGGAAGGTGGGGTGAGGTTTGCAGAGGTAAAACAAGCCATGGGTTGGTTTCCATTCTCAGCCCAAAGACCCAGGCAGCTGCACTGGCCCCACGAGTGCCTCCCAGGCAGCACAGGAGCACACACAGGCCATGTATCGGAGGAAACCCGGAGTTCCGTGCTCCCGGGCAAGTGGCAAGGGTGGAGCTTTCCTGTGCTTATGGGCTAAGATAACTGGCATTTCTCCCCTCTCTCTTAATTGTTCTTCTGTGCTGTTTTCTATATAATCATTATTATCATCATAAATACAGATGTTATTCAGTTTCAGCCTGTGTTCTGGGTTTCTTCCTGTTCACCTCTGAGATATCTCTGTCTCTGTGGATGGTTTTTTTGCACATTCTCCTCTCCCTGACACCAGGGACTCTTCTGAGTGATTGTAAGCAGCCCCACTTTGACAAACTGCACAGCCCCAGTCACACATTCCTCCTAGACTTGCACACTGGAATTTGCAGTTTTGAATAATTGAAGTAAACTGCATGTATTTTATATACAACTGGAAGAGGAGATAAATCCTCTGAACTCTATTTACCAGGCAGTCTTTGTTAGGAAGACATTTTCCATGCTAGAATAGTTTACAGCTCCTCAGGCAGAGATAATCATGAGGCTGGAGTCATCATGCGTCAGCAGGTCCAACTCCATCATGGTCCACAAGCTCCTGATGTTCTTGTATTTCTTTTTTTGGGAGTCTTGTGGCTATTTGGATGTCTTGTGGCTAAAGTTCATCTCCTGGTTGTTAAAAAAAGGAAGTGAAAGGCCATATTCAGTGTGCTGTGACCTTGTTGTCATCCTCCTGTTGCTATGCTGAGGTCCTCTGCTGAAGTCACCTGTCAGGATGTGCGCAGGGCATTGCTCCTTGTTACCTCAGCAGTCACGTCCTCAACTGTCAATCCATGTGATTCCTTTAACCTTTGCTTATTCTTTCTTCTGCTGCTTCTGCCTCACATGTGCACTTTTCCATTCAAGCTGAATTCATATCAGTCTTAAGATTTGGATCATAAACGCCTGCGTGCCATAATACATGCTGTGCATTTTTGTACAACAGAGAAAACCGCTTATATAGGGGCAGGAAATGTGTTCCTTTCAGCTCTGCGAGCTCCTCTACACTGGAAGGACACTTTGGGCTAACTGAAACTAAATCTAGTCAAACCAATTCCAAAGTCACTGTGAAGATACCTTTCAACTTTGTCTAAAATATTTAAACCTATTGCAATCAAAACAAACCTTTCTCAGGACACCCAGTGCAAAGCCACTGGGACACAGCTCCTTGAGAGTGCTGGGAGGCAGCTGGTGAGGTCTGTTCTCTTTCTCCAGCTGCTGTAACTGCAGCATTCACACCACAAACACTCCCTGCATCTGCCAGCCTTGGGGGGCAGAGACCTGCTGTTGGCTGCAGGGGCTGAACCAAGGCTGCTTTGCAAGAACAATCCAGGACACCGACGGTCCATGAGGAGACCGTAGCAAGTAGATGTCTGCCCAGCCTGATGGTAAAACCTCTCGTAAATGCAGCATTTTTGACAAGGGCATTTAACTCCTTAACATATCATGAAGATTCAAAATGTACTCAAACAATTAAAACTGTAAAGTTAAGTTTGGAATCTTTGTGAAACATGTTTAAATTGTATGCTCTTGACTCTTGTTCTTGGCTCCAGGATCAAGGCAAACAAGAGTTTCATGCTTCGTGTAAGCTAAGAGCAGTTATTCTTCCTGGGCCAATCTAAGAATCTGTCTGCTGGTACTGACAGGTGCCGTGCAGATCCCATATCCAAAGCTTTTCTATTTTCTGGGTGGTTCCTAAGCGTGTGGTGGTAGTTTTTTGACATTTGCCTGACAGTGTGCAGGAGAGAGCTGTGCCTGTCCATCAGTGCTTACTCTTCTGAAAGATGATAATTTAGAATCCGCTGACCAGGACTTCCACACTGCTGGGTGCCTGTATTGGCGAGACCTCTCCGAAGATCTGGCTGCGGACTTTATCAGTAAAAAGGAAATACACAGATAACGGCACTAAAAGGAATTTGAGCAGCCGAAATCCGAGACGAGATGCCTCCTGCCCCGCGCTTAACTGGGAACGGGCAGCGACCTTGCTTGCGAACTCCCCCCGGGGTAGGGTGCCGGGGAGAGCAGAGCGAAGGGACCCCCCGAGCAGGAGGGAGGGCCGGACACCCNGGAGGGCGGGCGCCCCGCGGCTCCTCATATAGCACTGCCCGCGGCCGCGGCGCGCAGAGCCCGCTCGGCAGCCGCCCGGGGCAGCGGAGCGCACCCGCCGCGCCTTCCTTCCTGCGGAGCCCGTGGGACAGCGCCGGCAGCGCCATGACTTCGGCGGCGGTGGAAATTTTGGGGCTGGGACTGGGCATCCTGGGCTGGGTGGGGGTGATCCTGGCCTGCGGGTTGCCCATGTGGCAGGTGTCGGCCTTCATCGACGTGAACATCGTGGTGGCGCAGACCATCTGGGAAGGGCTGTGGATGAACTGCGTGGTGCAGAGCACGGGGCAAATGCAGTGCAAGGTGTACGACTCCATCCTGGCTCTGCCGCCCGAGGTGCAGGCGGGCCGGGCTCTCACCGTCATCGTGGCACTGCTGGGGCTGGTGGCACTGATGGTGACCGTGGTGGGCGCGCAGTGCACCAACTGCATCCGGCCCGGCAAGATGAAGTCCCGCATCGTGATCGCCGGCGGGGCCATCTACATCCTCTGCGGGGTCCTGGTCCTCATCCCGCTCTGCTGGTTCGCCAACATCGTCATCAGCGACTTCTACGACCCCACCGTGCCGTCGTCCCAGAAGCGGGAGATGGGGGCCGCGCTCTATATCGGCTGGGCGGCCACGGCCCTGCTGCTCTTCGGGGGCTGCCTCATCTGCTGCTGCTCCTGCTCCCAGCGCGACGAGACCTCCTTCCCCGTCAAGTACTCGGCGCCGCGGCGGCCCACGTCCAACGGCGAGTACGACAAGAAGAACTACGTCTGAGCGGGGCTGGCCCGCTCCGCGGCCCCGCGGGGCACGGACAGACGGCCGCGGGCCGGGAGCGTCTGCGGGGAGCTCCAGCGCTCCCCTGCCTGGAGGCTTTTCCTAACGGGGACCCCCGTGAAGCGGCGGCCCTAGGCAGGGCAGCGCCTCGGTGCCCTCCGGCCCGGCTCCCGGCGGGTCCGGCCGCTCCGCTGCGGGCAGCGCCGCGCCAGGCGCCGCCGGCTCCCGGTACTGACCGCCC
>VXBU01007090.1:661993-680768 GCA_013400315.1 Bombycilla garrulus
CGAGCAGAGCTCTCCGCGGCCGCCCGGAGCAGGCGAAGCGGCGTCTCCGCGGCCCGGGCCGGCCGGGGGAACCGAGGAGCCCGGGCGAGTCGCGGCGACGTTTACCGGGACGCCCCGTCCGGGCTTCGCCGTCGCCGCCTGCCCGCCCGGCTCCTGCCGCGGGCCCCGGCCCTTCCCCGGCGTTACCGTGACACCCGTGAGTACCTTACCGCCCGTGTCGCTGCCGGTGCCTCGGGGCACCGCCTGCCTGCTGGGACCGGGCGTCGGGTGCGCACCGTAGCCGAGGAGCGGCTTCCCATCTTCGTCATCTCTCCAGAAAGGCTGCAGGAGGCAGTTCCCGCTGGGACTGATAAGGGGGGGGTTGATCTATTTGGGCAATTCAAACAGGGATCCTGTCCAAGTGTGACATTAACCTTGGTCCGTAATCCCACAAGCAGTAACTGTTTGGAGAAAGTTATTTGACTTTCTTCAGGTATTTCAGTCCCTCAGTGGAGTGTATTGGTCTGTGTGTATTTGAAACCTTGAAAGAGATTTCAGGTAGTTGCTGTCCTTTAGTGGAGTACAAACCAGATAACATTAGGTTGTCTCTTGAGGTTCTTCATCTCCTCTTCTTCAGCTTATGCTCTTTTTTTACTTGAATATGAACTCATTGCCAGAATTATTCGAGGACTAGATTAAGAAATCTAGCAGATCACTGTGTGTCCTGGCTCCAGCAGGCCTCTGCTCCTCTCATCTGCACTACAGGAGACTGGAAACATAAAAATTGTCCCAGACACTGATGGCTGAGGGGAATGATGTCCTTTGTGGCCTTCTTGCCAAGTTCTGCTTGCTGCCAGTTTTGCAATGTGTGTTCAGTTGGACGTGTGCTTGGTTGGCTCCCCAGGATGGTTTTGTTAACACATGCTTTCCTTCATTTACCAAACCAAGCAAAAAATTGTTAGAAGAATTTTACCAAAAGTATCTTGACAGAGATTTTATGCCAGGTGATCAGTTGTGAAGTCACGACTCTCACAGCTCTCAGCTCCTCTGCATTGCCCTAGTAACACTCTGCAGACTGGAAGGAAGATGGGTTGGGCAACATAACTCTAACTTTCCTGAGGTCAAACACCTCCTGAACTTCACCACCGTGAAATACTAGCTTACACTTTTTCATTTTACACTGCAGAGACAAACTTTGTTACGGGAGGAGCTTAAGGGGATGGTGTGATACTCCAATCTAATTACTTGTAAATCCACACAGGATTATGCTACTGACTGTGGCAGCATCTGCATTGCCATAAGGAGATTTCTGCCAAGAGTTAGGGAGGAAATGTGCTGTTTATACTCCTCAGAGAACAACACTACAACCTCATAGGTCCTCACAATCGTGTAGCAGTGCACACCTGGCCTGGGCATTAACACTTACAGCCTTCTGACAACACCAAACTAATTGACAAACCAGAACTGTGGGTCTGACAGATTTACATTGACTCTGTTCTTGCCTTGCTTAGCAAACTTAAAACCCTGGAGGTATCAGCAGTTCATAAACTGGAATAACTGGAAATTTTTATGTTGAATATTGAGCACATGATTTACCCTTTTGAAGATAACTGCTTTTGTTTTATAAATACATAAATAGCAGGGTCTGAGCTCATCAGAGAATACAAAAGCAGAGCAATATGTCTACAACTACTTCTGCTCCATAAAGAGGTGCAGTTTTAACACTGTCTCCATTTAAATAAAAGCTGTAATACTGTTTTTATGACGTGATATGTAGTTTTGGTACAAGACTGAAATATTCTGTATTTCATCATTGCAACTTTTTAAAAATCTTATAAACTGTAAATGTATTTAAATGCATATATTTTGCAAGAAATCTACCAAAGCTGGCTTGTTATATGGTTTGGTGCCTTTATTTGTTTCATTACTACTTTAGTTGAAATTGTAACATCCAACTGTATTTGTCACTCACCCTCACTCATCTCTCTGGTGTCTAGTACATGTGTCCACAGATATTAGCCCAAATCCTAGACCTCACTCCCTTTTGTCTCAAGTTAAAGAACTAAACCCCACTGACAAAAGTGTCTGCATGTCTCTGAACAGTAGAGCCTTCAGAAGTGCCGCAAAATTTGGGATCTGACCAGAAGATGAAATCTTTCTGGACAACGCATCACTCGCATTTCAAATCAAAACTGGGGTCTTTGGGAGAGGGAGGGAAACCCAGACCTTAGAAGGGAATTTTAACAAGCTGAATTTCTTGTATCAAGGCAGGGCTGAATCCTCTTATAACCAAAATCTGAAAAAATTACACAGGAAGACCTCTTGGAAGAAGCCAATACTAAATGTGCATGTGCTACTAAACACAGCATCATCCTGACAAAACTGTAACTTGTGGCTGAGATCAGTGGGGCAGCATCCAACAATACCTGCAAGAAGTGGGGCCCATTTTTAAAAATATTTTTATATAATCTCATCCTTCAGTATCCTTAGTTGTTGCTGTACTTTAAAAGATAAACTGAGAGAACGCTGTTACTGATGTCACTGGCTTCAGGGTCAAAGTCTAAGTTGTTTTTTGCTATGATTTGTTTTCTAAGAACAAAGATCTAATCCTGAACTTAAAACCTTGGAAGTGCTCAGGATCAGGCCTGAACCTCGTCCCAATGAAAAGATAAATCTATAGCACTTGTTTACTATTTTTATTTTGTATTTATGATTTCGCATAAAAATAAAAAATTGTAAACCAATCCCTGAACAAGGTCATTGTGTTTTATGAAAACCACTGGATAGTTTGGGCTCAGGAAGGTGGGGTGTGTACTGGTGCCCAGAGGGAAATTACCTGGGTTACCTTTGGGGAGGAGAGCTGGGTCACCTGTGGGGAAGAAGGAAGGGCTGCTCCCTTGCAGAGCAGAGCAGGCAGTGTCTCAGCTCTCCACTGAAGCCTCAGACAAAAGAGAGCAAGTAGCAGCAGCCGGTCTTGTGATGTGAGCACATTAGGAAGTGGAGTGTGAGTCCCAGCTATTTTGGGAACAGCTCTAAGCATGAAGCTTTTAAAGCTTTCAATTTTTACACATTTAAACTAAAAGGAAAAAAATCCCACTGCTTGGATCAGCCCCAGCCTGACCTGATACCCTAATTCCTTCTGCCAACCATTTCTTTTTTTTCAAAAGTGCATTCAAACTGCGGAAAAACATTTTCACAGATGCAGCAGAACAGAACCTAAAAAAAACAAAACTCCCCCAAACCAGTAAAGGCTGGTAAAGTAAACTATACAGACTAATTGTTAGTGGAGAAATATGACTGTTAGGGATGGCATTCAATATTTTGCAGATTTTTTTTTTGCAGCATTTTCAAGCTTTTTCTAACAAACTGTTGCTTTAAAAATGAAGAAAAAACCATCTTCAAAGCCTTCATTTTGCAGCATACTTGCCAGCTCGGTTGAGATTAACAAAAGCTCCTTGCCACCCTCCCATTGCTATGCACATGCTGAGCTGGAAAAAAGGGTGTCTGTCGGCTTGGCCTTTGTCCTGCTAAACGAACCATTTCATAGTTATGAATTTGAAAGTAACCTGCAGTTCATAGCCTGCAAATCTGGTTAGATCCTGTCTGTGCAAAGAGGGGAAATGCACCAGGCAGAGGGAAAAGGAAGCTCAATCAGTCACGTTTGCTGCAGGATGTTTAAGGAAATATTTCCTTTTCCTGTACAAAGATGTTTGTTGGGCATCTGCTCTCTGAAACATACAAAACATTTTACTCTTGAAGTGAGAAAGCAGTGTAACTTCAGATTTTTTATTTAAAATCTATTCTCTGATCAAATACTGCACAAGGTATTCTTTTTCCTTGGCCATCTTTCAAACCCCAAATCAGGTCTCCTCCAACTCATCCATATATGTGAAATGCTAAAAGATAGTCCTGCCTATCAGGAGCCATATGCCACACGTAAGTGCCATATCCTTGCATATACTGAACAATATATTAATGCAGTGTTCAGCATCAGATGGTACCTACAATGCATCCCTTTTTGTGTGTGCACCGAAGAAGAAAATCATTAATTAAGTACACGTGTTTGAGGATTTGCTTTTGTAAGTCTGCTTGGTAAGACATAACAAATATTCCTGCTGTATTAGATTAATTGGGTGAGAAAAGGTGAATTCTCTTTTCAGGTCAAATAGTGCATTTATTTTACTTGTAGCCTGATTGTGGCAAGACAAATAATTCCAAAAGCAAAGCCTCAAGAGGTATATTTATATTTTGGATGTGACTGACTTCTATCATTTTTATTTTGATCAGACCTTTGCTTGTGTCTGTGTGTGTGCCTGCTCCTTGCTGACTCTCTGCAGCAATAAGCTCTCTATAAACCTCCTTCTACTTACTACAACCCCCAGTTAGAAGAAAAGGAGAACTTCAACCACTGCATCACAGATGAAACCTCCCACTGCAACAGTGAAGGCTTCACAGTTGCTTGGATACACAAGACTTGCTTCACCTTTTTCTTAAACACAGATTGAGACATCATGAATCAATTTAGCAGTGTCCTTTGTGGCACTGGGGGATTTTGTTTACAACACTGAGCTTCCCCCTCCTTCCAAAGCTCACTGTGTGGATTCAACCCAAAATCAGAGAGAAAGGTAAGGAGTGGTAGGACTCAGACACAAGTGTTGTGCTGAAGGCATCTGCCCAGGGCTGGTGCCAGTCTTCTCATCATGCTTGAGCCCAGCTGCACCCTGGCCACTCACCCGCTGCCCTGAGGGAGAGCTTTGCCTCTCTGAAACTGGCACCTATGGTTTGGTGCTGGTCACCGTAGCCAAATAAGCTCAGGATAATGGGGGATCAAATCACACAAAGCTTACCACTTAAAATGTGAAAATACTCATCAGCATCAGAATCTGCTTTAAAAGTGGTACAGGAAAATGAATATATGAACGAGTCTGGATGTCAACCATCCTGACAAGAATTAACTGGTGCATTAACTGAAATACTGGCTTCAGCTTTTTGATTTGAGAATAGAATCATACAGCATGGGGTACTGTAACATACAGCACTGATTAAAGCAAAAGAATGAGCCTTGAGACTACTGTCCAGCTGTTTTGTCTCAGACTACAAAAGGACAAAAAAAAGGGAACACGCCTCACTCCACAAGCCACAGCCTTTTCAACAAGGGACATGAATTTCATTACATTAATAATGGAGAGTAAACAACAAGACCACCTCAGATACCCAGTACTGAAGGGTTTTGACCATCTAGAAAACCAGGCAGAAAATAAAATAATCTGCATCTTTTACTCTGATCTTCCTTACAGCATCTTGAATGGCAAAAGCCACTGACATTGACTACAGCCCTGGCAGCAGCTGGCAGGGTGTTCATAGCAGGTACAAGGTGTTCCTGAAGCCCAGCTGATATGTCATCCACACAAGTTACTCCTTCTTTTGGAAAAAATAGCCTTAGTTTAGGCATGACAAAGTGCCTCAGTGCTATTATGTGCAGCAAAGCAGTGGATCCATTCCTTATACCTCAGCTCCAAATCCAGGGATATTCCCTTCTGATGGATCCCCCAGGCTGCACCAGCCAGGCAGAGAGTTTGGATGGCTCAGGGAGGTGCTCTGGTGCACACAAACAAAACAGATCAGATGAAGCCCGTTCATGTTTATTTACAGTGGAGAACAAAAGTAAATGTTTAAAATAGCTGATTTTTCCAGGCAAACAACAGATAACCCTCTCAAAACAACTCTGATCCAGTAAGCAAGCTGTGAACTCTGTGCCAGTTGTATCATCCTCTGCATCTCTCATTGCAGGGAGGTAAGTTACACGTGTGCACATTTTACGTCTTTAGCTCCAGCTGTGCCAGCTGTGGAACATTTTTGGGTTTTTTAAAATAAGTAGAGGATTTTTATGGGTTGAACAAATGCACTAAAAGCTAGGAGATGCACAAAACCAGATCCCACAATTTTAATCTGGCAGCAAAAACAGCTTGCAATGTTCAATGCGTGCTGGGTTTCAGCTGTGTATGTTCCTGAAGTTCCAATGAAGCAGGTTAGCTGACAGAGCTCTGAGTGACATTCCTCTTGATCCCACGCCAGGTACCCTGGCAGTTGATCTAACTGTATGTGGGTACCTCTGGGCTCTGTTCCCACTCTCAAACACATTCTGAGCTGAATCGATTCCCCTCTGTTACACTCATAACTCATTAGCATTAACTGTGTTTGTTATCAGAACACTTCCTCAGAAGGTTAAACCGTAAGAGAATTTAGGCTTGGACACAAAAGATCACTGAGGAAAGAAAAATAGGCACAGCTTGACAAGAACATGTGTGAAATCTCAAAATGGAAGGATTCAGTTTCAATATATCTTCACTTATTTGAAGGATTGGGACACAAAATAACGATCACCAATTCTCATCAGCTCTAACAAGTGCCTAGCACGGCAGAATTCCTGCACTATGTATATTTTTAGATTACCCTTCCAGTTATAATGTTCTGTCCTTACTGTATATATTTTGTTAGAATTAGGATATCTGCTGCAGCAGCCTGGATAACCTTTAGCTCGAGCTACAAAACCTTTAGCAGTTTCCAATTATAACAGCAATCTTTCATTCTGTAATACAAATAAACCCAAGTGTTATCTCGACACAGAAGACTCACATGAATACCCAATGACTACAGAATGATTTCACCATTTTTTTCCTCTATAATTTCCTGCTATTATTTCACTGGAAGTGACTGCCAAGATCTGAACAACATAATACATTTCACTGTTTACATCTGCTTTATTTTTGTTATATTGTTGACATTTCAAAATGTTGACATGCAAGGCAAGTTTTAAAAATTTAACATCTACTTGAATCCCATTATGTTCTTGAACCCTTAAATTATTTTTTAGGCTGTCCTGTTTTCTCCTGAATTTCTTGTCTTGACCAGCTGACAATATCTGTGCACCCAAATACCTGTCAATTTTATAAAATCTTAACTCCCACAGCTTGTGCCATGGAAGAGGAGTTACAGTTTTTCATAAAGGTATAAGACACAGTAATGTCCCTTTTCAGACATATGGAACTAGTTTACATATAACAAATAGATCTATATATCTATATGTATATATATACATATTATATAATATAATATAATCTTTGTCCCCTGTAACAATGTGGATTGGGAAGCAGTTTGGAGAGAGTTCCATTGAATGGGAATTCCATTAGGAAGAAACTAAACAAAGACATCATTAAAGCAGTTATTCTGCAACTATAGATAGTGGATATTCCCAGAAGCCAATATCATACTGAGACTCTAGGGGTAAAATGCTGTTGTTTGGATAATATGAAAAGAGACTTCTTGTCTACCTGGGGTTATTAATGACTACAACTATTTAAGACATCCATATCATCATTATAGTGTCCCTCCTAAAAGGAAAGCTATTATCCATGGCATCCTGCCCAGATTCCTGCAGAGCTGATTACATTCTTTAGAACCCGCACTTTTAGTTCAGTACAGCAATCCTGACTTCATACCTGGATGTTGTATGGGTTCATTTCACACTCTAAAGGCTGATCATCAGTGGTGGGAAGAGCAACCCCTTTTTCTCCTGCCTCTCTCACAAGATTGGAGATTTTTTTGCCTTCTGTCTGCAAAATGTATTTACAGCCTTGCAGAAATGGCCTCTGGCAGATTGCAGTGCAAGTTTGAACTCCACTAGTGTAGAAACCAAGCCCTCTTCAAAGACAGCGTGGGAGCAGGCGCAAAATTGTAAGACCAAGTTTTCCCCCCTTAACAGTTACTTAAATCTGAATTATGTCACAATAAGAAATTAAGAATTTCAGTTTCAGCACCTGTTGCTACACAGGAATCTGGATTGTGAAGGAAAGGGCAAACTGCAATCCTCCCGAACCAAAAGGTCTTAGGTCTGTCCTGTCCTCAAAACATGGGCAGGCAGGATGCAGGAGCTCTTAAACTGCTGTGAAACTTCTCTTTGTGACCTTGCAAGAAAGTTTGACTCAAACACAAGGGTCTTAACTCAAAGGAAGAAAAAGGAAAGACATAATGCTACTGCTTTGTCATGAGCAAAGTGGAATAAGACCCTACACTGCTGTAGGCACCAAACTGAGTGTCTGAGGTGACAGTGACAGCACAGACACTGAACACTGACAAACAGTTAACAGGAATGAGAGCCTGGAAACGGAAATGAACATATCCAGGGCAGAGGCAAAAACTAAAGAGCTCGATTAACTTAAAATGTCAATGTAGAACTACAATTAACTTTGTTTCAGATTGTACCCAAGTTGAAAGTACAATAGGAAAGGATTTTTTAAACAGAGTGGAAAACAATACACATAACTTGTATGTAGGTAAGGTGATGAATGCCTTGGACAGTAGGAGGGTTTAAAACTGATCTCAGCAATGTACAAGGTTTTTTTTTTTGTTCTAAAAACAAAAGGAGAGAACTAACATGAGTGGTTGGACACTGGATAAAAACCAGCACAAGTGACTAAATACAAAAGCATGAGATGAGACTAGATACTGCTTAGCTAATAGCTATTTAATCTGCCACAGTGATGTCCTTTTGGGTCTCCCTTTGCATGAGGTGCTCTCTAACATCTATCCTGATGAAGGAAGAAGGTGAGGCAAAGAGGAAATACAAGGTTTAATGAAAGAAAAGACCACAAAAATGTGCTGAATAACAAAAAAATGAGGAGTCATCACATTTCTTTCCTAAGGGCTGTAATCAAGGAGGAGGAGGGGTAGCAGTGATTCTTGAATAGTTTCTGCCAAGTCAGTGCAGTACTCTTGGAGCCACACACTGTATTTGTATCTTTGAAAGGCTCAGAGAAGATACCCTTTCTGAAAGGAATCATTTGTTGGTTATTTGGAGATAATGGAACAGATGAGTAAGCAGATATATACATACACAGACCAGCCAGAATAGGATATTGGCCCAGAACATGAACAATATCTACATTTATTGGCAAAAACTCCCCATGAGAATTGAGACAGCTGAGAGTTTATTAGGCAATATGAGTTAAAATAAAAAGAAGACAAGTCAGTAAGACAACAATGCTGGCTTTAGCTTCTAACCATTCCTAAAAGGTATATCTCTTCCAAACAGATCTTGTTGGCTCCTATCACCTATTTGTGGAATGAGATGAGGGTTTTCAGGCTGGGTAGATGACCCCTGTGCAGCTGTGCTACATTTCATTCTCCCTTTTGTTGCACAGACAGTTTAGTGGGACACACTCCCGTATCCTATTCCCTTTCCCTCGTTATTCACAGCAGAACCTTTCACTTAGCATTTCTAATAGTGCCATGTAGTGCTGTCAGGAAATGCCTGGCTGTATTCACTGCTAAATCAAGCAGGAGTCGTGCTGGCAATTCAAGGAACACCTCATCAGAGGGAAAAAAGCATTGCTGCTGAGCTATTGTTTTCCATTTCATTTCACACACTCAAAGAGCTCTGGTGACCACCCAGTGGGTGCCCTGAAGTACAGATTCCAAGACACCTTCCTGAGCTAGAAAGGCAAACCGGATTTACTGCTCACCCTCTATTGTTACTCAGTCTCTCTTTTCCTCTTAGTTCTTTATTTTCTATTTTTGTACTTCACCCTGTCATTTTCAGTCCTTTTCAGGTCCCCTTCTCAGTTTTGTGTGCAACAGTTGGAAAGCTCCGTCCCTTTGACACAGTGTGCTATGCTCAGGGACTTTTCTAAAGGGATATTCTACAACAGGAGCCAGCAATTCAGTATGAGTCAGAAAAATGAGTCAGAATTCAGTAGCTTTTGCAAGGAAAAGTCTCATAAAAAGGATATGTTTATTAAGTTATTGTTTTAACTACTCTGTCCTTAACACTGATATCAGCTAATCTACTTACATGGCTACACAGCAAGTGGAACCAGCTGAAACAACAATACTCTTCCCCTTCTTCATGCTCATGAAACAGCACACACTGGGTTTGCAAAGCAGGTAACCAAATCTAATACCCATGTATGCTGTTTTTGTGGGTGTGAACCAACTGCAGCCCAATAACAGGATAAAGAAAACTAAACACTGGAGGGAGATGCAGTCCTTTGGTAGGAAGAATGGGAGGCAGTTTTGCTTAAATTTAGAGGCAGATAACACAAAGGCAGAAAAATCCCACAAGGAGAGAAAACAGGCAGGCAGAGAAGGAAAAACTGCAGGGTGATTTGGCTTTTCCTCAGAATGTTGTAGGGGGACAGCATTTCCCTCCCTAGAACAGACATGTCTGAGAAATTCCACAAGTGCTTTACAATATGTGCATACAGGTCTTTAAAGGATTGTGCTTAATTTTTCAAAATGTAACTTTTACACAGTCCAGAAATGGTGCTGTTGTGATAGCACACACTTGCAGAGCCATTAACCCTGGAGGATAATGCATTTTACTGACAAGAGCTATAATGAAGAACACACCAGGTTTTATATTTTTAAAGTAGAAAATGTTTTCAGGCATGAAGATTTTGGCAAGTGAGAAAGTAAAGCTTGAGATGACAGACAACATCTTAAACTTCCCAAAGAAACTACCACAATCAGTGGTGGGTGGTAATCTGGTCTGGTACTGCATAGTTACCTGAACTCTCAATTATGGACAAAATTGGATTTCTAGAAATATGGATATGTCTGAAAACTGGATATTGAATTAACCCAGTGAGCAATGACTGTGCAATTGAGGCAAACATGGACAGTGTAAATAAACACCAAACAAGCCCTGGCTCTCATTAGAAGGCAATTATTTGAGCAGTATGGCACATACCAAATGGAACCATGAAACCACTGTTATAAGTGCATGTTACAGCATTGGCTTTTCACAAATCTTGGGATAAATGCTGTAAGTATAATGTTAAAATAGCTTTTCTGTATGGATATGGTTTTTTCCTTTTCTCTCTTCTCTCTGCTAATAGCAAAAGTTAAACATAAGTTTTTAGAGATAGTAAGCTTAAACTACTCGCCTAGTTGAGACAACAGCCTGTGAACGTGCAATGGGAGTCGTGCAGCTGACACGAAAATTATCAACACTCACCATCTGCAAAAGACTGAGACCACCACCCAAATTAAAAGGTGATAAGGACAATATTAAAACCACAAGCCAAGAAACACGCATGCTCCAAAAAGGCAGACCCAAGGAGTGGCCGTGCAAAACAGTCCCCAGAAAAAGGTGACTATGCATGAAGGACTATGAATATGCAACGGGGTGTATGTGTCAGAAAATGTATTTGAAGGGGCTTTCCTGAAGCAGCACATGCCAAGCACCCGGCCATTTAACCCTTTGCTTTATGTTTGTCTCCTATTATTTTTTTTTATTAAACCTTTTAAATTTTACCAGGACAGTGAACAGTGTTTTTCACAACCACAGTTCTCAGCTAAAGGATCAGGTTGCAGAATTATATTACAGCAGTAGTTCTGCAGCTGTTGAGATCTTGTTTCCACTGTAGGGCAACAGCTTTTCAAATCTGAGATCCTGTTAGAAAAAGCTCCCCATACAGTCTGCCTCCACACAAATGATTAGCTGGACATAGCCAAATTCTTTTGAGTTTCTTTGCATTGGCAGTTACCACTGGAAAAGCCCAGAACTGTTTGGAGAGCATCTTTTTCTTTTTTTTTTAAATTTTTATTTATTATTATCAGCTTCCATATGATGTAACAAAGCCATTTCCAGTTAAAAGACGCTTCCCTGAAGGAAGCACAGCAGCCTCAGAAAAAAATGTATAATGTTAATTTTTTTAAAGATGAATGTCATCCTGTACAATAGGGAGGTGACATTTTGGTCAGTGCATGGTCTCAGAAGAGGAACTTAGACAGGGTAATCTCAGACCTCAGAGCATGCTTGATCCAGGGCACTCTGTATTCTTGTATTTGAGGCCTGAATTACTACACTGACCACACCAGTGCTTAAAGAAAACCCCATTTTACACGCCCCTTCCTTCTAGGCTATGGATCCAGTTAGACTTTCAGATCAGACAGTAGATAATTATTAATGCCATATTTATTCTGAGAGCCCCTTGGTGACTCCTTTCAGCAAATAAAAACATACTGAGAGCTGACTGTCTCTGTGAATTCCTTCCAATTCAATGGCAGGTACCTCCGATTTTCCACTGACATGCTGCAAATGAATGATTAAATGAAAGTAAATTCCACTGAGCCAAACAGTGGAAAGAGACACCAACACCACAGGGACTGGAAACACAGACCAGCTGCAGCAATGAGAAGAGGTGGCTCTAAAAGAGGTGCCATAAAAGACAGCACTCTTTTGTTGTGAGGGAGTATTATCTCTTTTGCAAGGGCCAGAAAGGAATCATCTCAATTAAAACTGGTTTTGAAAAGAAAACAAAAGACCCAGAATGTCATGGTACTCAGCTAACACAGGCAACCTAGTATTAACATGAAGGAATACCCAGAGAAGTCATCTACAGCTCTTAAGCAAGTGGCAAAGACTTCAGAGAAGGATGCTGTTGAACCAAAGAATTAAAAAATTCCCAGATCTCTTAACAAAATAAACCCAGATCCAGCACTGGAAGGAATGATATTGTATACATGTTTTACCTTAGTTTAGTTCATGAGCTATGACTAGGCTTGCCCATAAATTCCTATGGGATTGGTTCTAATTCTGATTTAAGAATGACTTGTGAGCCTTCAGCTCACTGAGAAGAGCATGCTTCAGCAGCTCTGCTAAATGCTTGTTGTGGTATCAAATCAGCAGACAAATCTTCATCTCTGGTTATTGAGATCTGAGTGTAGTGCCCAGACACCACAGGAGCAGACAGCAAGTCAAGGTAACACATGCCAGGACAACAGCCCAGCAGCCACAACTGCCTTGAGGGGCAGAGGAAGTCAGAATTATTCTATCACACAGCAGCAGGGACTGGGAAACCCACATTCTCTGCCCTGTCAGCCCCAGGGATGTCATGAGTCTAGGTACCATGAAGTTAGGGATTTCTTGCCGACTTTCAACATGTTTGAGTTTCTTCTCTAATTCTGGCACCTTCTGAATGACAAAAATCAAAACTCAAATGCTTTAAAAGAATGGTGTCCAGTCTGAAATAAAAAGCTCCCACAATTTTCTTTCCCTAGTGAATGTTCTGCAGTATTTCCTGCTAACTGTGTGTTTGTAACCCAAATGCTTGTACATAAAGGTGGCATTTTTGAGCTCCACCTTGGGCAGCATATTTTTCAGTTCTTGAATCTGCTCCAAGGGAACTTTTAGTACCACCTTGGAGCCAACAATGGTACACGAGTGCCAAGAGGAATTTCAATTTTTCCATTTAAAGAAACAAACATTTCATTGCTTTCTTTCCCTCAAGACAGACTTGTTCAAAAAGAAACTTTCAGAGGAATGTTTTCAAGAATATTGCTTCTATGAGGGAATCAAAATCACCAAAATTATTGATTGACAGATGTATGCAAAAAATCAACAGATGATGATATTTATTGCTGTGAGAAAAGTCCCGGTGTTTTATGTTTTGATTCCTCCTCTGCTGTGATTACTCCATTTCCCTTTTAATAAGTACTGCTCTGTACTACTCCCCTCTTTACAAGTCAGCAAACCCTGAGAGGTAACAAAACCATTTTCAAAGAACTCCTGTACAAAAGAGACTGATTTTAAAACTTCCTCTCCTGGACTTTACAACTGGGGTACTCCAGACTAATGATTAGCGTGACGTAACGTTTTACTTCTCTTATATTTCTGGACAGAGGAGCACTGGAAATGTTGTCCTGAAAACAGGAGTGGAAAAAGTGAAACTGAAGCATAAAAGATGGTCAAACATGACAATTCTAAGGTACCTTTCCTACCTGAGTTCTCTAGAGTACATGGGATTTAAGTAAAAAATCCAACAGCTCTTCTGCAAACCATTCAGCATTTTAAGACTGCAATGGCTCTCAGACTCTGTAAGGTTTACAAGTGACTGTTATCTACCAATACAGACTCAAATTGCTGATAGAGCAGCGAAAACCATCAGATTCTGAAACACCTCTGATTTGTTACTTCTGCCATAAGAGCAGAGCAGTAAGCTCTAAGAGTAGTCACAATCTATTGGTAAAGAAAATAGCAGATAGTGTAGCTAAATTTGACATGGCCTGTGAGCTAGAGCTCCTGTTGTTACAGTATCAGCTGTATTTCCAAATAAGTCCCAAAGCATAAAAGGCAGAATGATGATAAACATCCTGTAGATCAAGGCAAAGCCCCCTAATATCTCCCAATACTCAACCCAGGAATATTTCTGTCCTTTATTATAAAAGGCTTTACAATAGCAAATAAAAATAACAAACAATTGCAAAATAATTTGCTTAGAAATCATTGTAGTGATTTTAACTTCCATTAGTAAGAGCAATCAGCACTCTTACACTGTTCCATAGGGTTTAGCTTTTCTATAAGATCTAGCCAGGCTGAAGATCTACTCCTCACAGAACACTGTACAGAATTTCACAAGGATCTGGGAGGAAGGGAATCCAGATTCCCAGAAACCCACTGACAGTGACCAAACACACAGAAACCACACCTGGACGGCCTTGAGCACAAGGACTGGGACAGCACGTGTTTGTGGCTGGAAGGAAGCATCAAATGCAAGTGCTTTGTTTCTCTGCCCTTGCCCAGCACCTGCTTCTGCCATCAGAGAGGCCAAGAACTCACCAAAGCCCACTGGCCTCCCCCTGTGGCTGTTATGGCCACAGCCAGACTGCCACAGAGCCTGGAGGTCTTTCATACAAGGAAGCTGTAACATTCCTTTTTTTTTATGTATTTTTTCCCTAAAGAGAAATAGGAAAGGAGGTAAGAATTAATTCTTACCCACTATGCAACCTTGACATTGGTAAGTACAAGTCTATGAAGTCACCACAATTGTTTTGTGGAAGTGGATTCACTTCAATCCAAATCAAATCAGGTCCTTACTGTGCAATTTCAATTATGTTTAAAACAGCCATGAATCACTGAGCAGGACTGGCATAAATCAGCTTGTTCAGCTGCTTCAGTACTTTGGTATTTAAGGATTTTCGACATTTCATTTTGTTAAAAAATACTAAAACATTTTAAAGGATTTGTTTCATACTGCTATTGTTCTCAGATTAGCAGCAGCAGAAATATTTAAAGAACTGATTAGGAGGCTGCTATTACAGCAAGCAAACATTAGAAGAGCTACTGCAGCTTCAATATAATCCTTAGGGAATGTTTCTATTTGCATTCAGACACAGCTAGGTGGAATATGACTGCACATTTCAGAGGCTAAGCTGATTTCTCAGTGCTCTGTTTAAAGTTACTCATTAGAGCCATAATTTCTGCTTGGGATAATCAATCAAAAGCATAATTATCTCTTCAGGCAGAGATGTCAAATGAGCATTTTACCCAACCTACACAAATTTCAGTGGGCCACTCAAACCACCAAGTTACTGCTGCTGAATGAAACTGCTCCACAACTTTCTCATACAATTATTCTCCAGGCACTATGAATATATTAATTGACAAATACTGTAACCTAAAATAAACTACATAAGGAGCATCAGATGCTACTGCCCACACTGTAAAATGCAAATTTTTTATCTATTGGTAAAGACTTCTTCAGGTGTCCACATAGATTTAATAACTTTCTTTTTACACAGCATTCCACACTCCTGACTGATTTATGGCCACATTTGGATGACCTGAGAATCAGTACAACAGCTAATCAAATCTAAAATTTGCCAAAAGCATTCTGGGCACTTCCAGCAGATCTCAGGGAAAAACTGAACCTTAAAAACCAGCAAAAACCAACCAACCAACAAAAAAATGCAATAAAGGAGGGACAAGGAGAGTTCGTGTTTTATGCTACAGAGGTTTGGTTGAAGAGCCTGGCAGTAAAGGAGTTACCAACACATCCCAGTATAAAAACTAGCTCTCACTTCTCCTCCTCCCAGTATGACACAGCATGCTAAAGGCTTGTGTCTCAAAATTTGTCCATTTTTGAAACAGGACAGCCATTTAGTAAAAGAAGTCTTATAAATATATGATAGGGCTGAACAAGTTAGTCATTAAATACTGCAGAAATGGCAGCGACTCTTCTGTGAGAAATAAATTAATTTCCTACATTTAGCTTATTTCATTTAATTCACCCAGAAGTTTGCAATTGAAAGATAAAGTGAAAATATTTAGAAGTGCACTTCAGCATCACAGAGACTTGCATCATTTACTTATTAATTGGCCTGGCACTACCTGTTCAAAATACAGCAGAAAATTCTGTGTTTCCATTTCCAGAGACCTAAAGCTCAGCAAGGTAGTTGAGAAAAGTGATAGAATTTCTGTATGCTGAGCAAAACCCAAAATGTGCTGGTAAGGGGCAATATAATTTATTGCCAATACTACCTAGTAAGCATACAAAACCAAAAGGCAGCATTGCTTTATCTTAGGAAACACAATTTTTTGGCCATCCCAGCTTAGCATAAGGATTTTATTCAGATAAGGGAACAACATATAAAAAATTTTTAAAAACCCAAACCAATTTTTTTTAATAAAAATAGTTTAATTAGGTTTCTGTTGGCTGCATTTAAATCACATTTATTATTAAATTAGTCTGTATTACAATATGTACAAAGAATGATGTAATGATACATAACCTCTATGTATTCGTTATAATACATGAAAACATTGAAGTCGCAGTGAATTCAAGCAAACGCTTCAAGTAGGACAGCATTCCACATGTACACATTTACACAGCCACCACCAATGCTCAGCAGGGTAAGGCCAAGGAGCCATTTCATATGACCAAAGAAAAAGGAAATCTGCCATGGAACAGGATAAGCTACTCTGTCAATATTTACAGCGCTACAGTCTACACAGAATTATCGTAGTAGTTCAGCCTCCTTCCAGGGAAATTATTCCCAGAGTCAAGCTGCAAGTGACGATACAGTATCATAAAGCATGACTAAAAAGGTTTTATTTACACTGGCATTCCCCAGATTTTTCATTTGCTATTTGGCAGTTACTCAGTATTTGGATTTTAAAAACCCTAAAATCTTAAAACTCCTCTCACAAAACAAGTCTTTCAATTAAACAGCAAGGCGCCAACCTAGTAATAATAAAAAACATTTTCAGCATTCTAGAACTTCAAGGAGAGCTTCAAATGGCTTGTTTAAAAAAATAAAAAAACATTCAAGACAACGTAAAAAGTACAATTGGACAGTAATATAAATATGGAACTTCGAAATTGATTTTTTGTTCAACAACTGAACATCACAAGAGTATGTCTACTAATAAAAGCAGGCTTGATAAATAGAAATCCAATGTACAAATACCAGGTGACTGCTTTTGCCATTACCAGGGTGGGATGTTTAGAAAAAGAAGTGCTCAATGTCTCTGTGTTGAGATCAAAATCCTTTTGTTCTCCCAAAAGGCATAAAAAAGGCATAAAAACACCAGTCCAGGCCTGTACTGGTACCTAAAAATGCAGCACCAGGAACTTTGGAACATCCAAAATAATTTCAGAGGGTCTCATCCTCAGTTTCCAGCACAAGGAGCCAAAAGGCAACACTGCATAACAAAAGCAGAAGATAAAACCATCAGTAGTCAAAGTGTGAAGAAAGAAACAAATGGATGTAGGAATCCTGTGAGCCGTGCATGCCCCTCCGGTCTAACAAGGAGCTTTGAGCTCGTGTGCAGCTACTTCACAACTACAAATAAAGTCCTGTATCCTCATCTCTGTTCCAGGTAAGAACTACACACCAACCTAGGCTACAACCCTAACACTGGGAAAGAAAAATGCAAATTCTGTATTAACATTAAAGCCACTGGCGCTGCTGTGGCTGAAATTTCATCCTGAGCTCAAACCATCAGAATTAAATGTCAGTAACAGAGGATCAGCTACAATTAGCTAATATTGCCATTTCTCTCACAACACAAACAGATGCTCCTTTTCCACCCTAAGTTAAAAAGCCACAAAAAGTTAGGAACAATGACAGAGAAGCTGAAACTTATATAAATCCCTTAAGGAGGTAAAAAGTTTGCTTTCACATTGTTTGCCTCCTCCTCCAAAGGAAAACAATTGTCTTTGTAAGAAATTCTTACCTTCAATTTATATTTTCACTAAAAGTTTCCACTTTTTAAAAAAATATTCTACAGATTCTAGCAGGTTGCTTGATTAGTAATAATTTTTTAATTAATCTTTACAGTGTCTTACCTTTAAGACAAGAGAGAAATGAGTGCATCCAGAAATTTGCTCCGATCTTCTGTTTTCAATTCAATTACTAAAATATGAAATATTTTATTATGGGATGCAAATAACTGAAAGAAATATCAGATATAACTCTTGAAGAATACTAAGCCTGCGTGTACCAATTTATATTCTTACTCAGCTTTAAGAAGGAGAAGCCATTTGGACAAAATGCAAACAACATTGTTTATTTTGTGCTTAAATCTTAGCAAACTAATTTGTAGGTGCTTACTCCACAATACAGCAAGCACTTCCTAAATCAAAGAATGTTTCTGTGTGTGTGTTCAGCATGCATAGATAAACAGATATTGTTAAAAAAGCCTGTCTCTTTTTTAAGCATGTGCAAGATAGGCTTACTTCACTGCTTAAGTGTCTCATCAATACCATGCTTGGCTTGGCTGCTAAATTTAAGCCTTCACACATAACGTCATGGAATGCAAAGTGAAGTGCCATGTGCAAACCGTTAGTGCCTGCAAAATGCAGAGTGTGTCAGAAAGCTCAGCTGGGTGGTTTGTGGTTCGTGCAGCAGGAGGCAGCGCTGTGAGCCCAGGAGGAGCCCAGAGCAGCAGTGCCGGGAGCCCTGGGAGCTCTGTGAGCCCAGAGCTGCAATGCTGGGAGCCCTGGGAGCTCTG
>VXBU01007090.1:682826-699887 GCA_013400315.1 Bombycilla garrulus
GGGAGCTCTGGGAGCCCAGAGCTGCAGTGCCGGGAGCCCTGGGAGCCCTGTGAGCCCAAAGCAGCAGTGCCGGGAGCCCTGGGAGCCCAGAGCTGCAGTGCCGGGAGCCTTGGGAGCTCTGTGAGCCCAGAGCAGCAGTGCTGGGAGCTCTGGGAGCCCAGAGCTGCAGTGCTCACAGCACGGACCCGGCCGGGAGCCGCGCCAGCACCGCCCCCTGCGGGCCCCGCTACTCACTGGACATCTCGAAGTGGTTGTGCAGCGCCCGGGAGTTGGTGCTCTCTGCAGCCTTCTCGAAGGCTCTTCCAAAAAAGCTGAGGCAGGAGCAGAAACACGAATGAATGAGCCTCGCAGGAAAGGATGTTTACTAAGGTAGAAGCAANCACAGCACGGACCCGGCCGGGAGCCGCGCCAGCACCGCCCCCTGCGGGCCCCGCTACTCACTGGACATCTCGAAGTGGTTGTGCAGCGCCCGGGAGTTGGTGCTCTCTGCAGCCTTCTCGAAGGCTCTTCCAAAAAAGCTGAGGCAGGAGCAGAAACACGAATGAATGAGCCTCGCAGGAAAGGATGTTTACTAAGGTAGAAGCAAGGAACTTTTTCCTGGCTGAGAGGTGGAAATGGTTTCCAGATGTTTTTACAGGTGCTGTGTATTCAACACACACCTCGCTTATTCATGTGCAAAAAACTATACATTGGAGGCTTTTAAAAATGAAGTCATGGGCCATATGGTGAACTGTTTCCTTCTTTTAAGAGGGAAGGAAAAAAGAAACCTTGCAAGGAAGGTCTTGAAGATCAGTATCTTCTCTCAAAGTACCTCATGCACACTGTACGCAGAGATGTGTTTTTGAGGATACAATTCAAGTCAACATAATCAGTGTTAAATAGGTACAGGAAAGATATATTTGCCTCAGAGACAGGTTTAGAACTTGTAAACACTTTGCTTACTTCTTTTTGTCCGAGCTCTCTGTCTCTGGAGGAATCCCCACCATGATCACAGTTCCCTGTTCAACATCCATGGGAGCAGCCATGACCAAGGGCAGCAGCTTGCAACGCTTGTTTTTTGTCTGGAAGTCAGAAAGCCTCTTTGTTAGACAAAGCTCAGAAAGCAACTTAATATCAGTTCTCCACATGAGGTAGCATTACAAATAGCCACCTAAGGATACAGATATTTTGCAGTTCAACAAAAGGTGGTTTCTTTGCAGGAACTCTTAATCCACTTGTTCCTTACAGTAAAAGTCACTTTAAGGACCAATAGAAGTTTCAGTGATGTACTCTCTGAAAACTTACAAAATTACACAAATGTTTAGATTGTAATTATCACAGTAATGAAAACTCAATGCTATGAAGTCTCCAAATAGGTATCCTCCCTGAAGCAGTATTCACTGATACGCTAAAATCGTCCAATCATAAGCAGAAAAACATTACTAATAGTTTCCTATAATGCTTTTAATAATCAACTGCAAGTATCTGACAGAACAATAAGTACTACACCAGGCAGAAGTTTGTGAGTGAAATGGTTTTGATTTACTTACAGAGCAAACGAATGATTTCAGTAAGTATTTACTAAGCAGACATAAAGACACTGGTTTGGAAAACAGTTTCACATCTGGTGTGCCCTAGGAAAAGAAGAATTATTGCAATTAGAATCCAGGATGATCCTTACACTTAGTTTTGTTATCTGCTGACAAGTCTAGAAGCTTCACGTGGCTCAAAGAACTCCAGTAAGAACCATTACTGGCTGAGCTCAGGCAGCTTTGCAGCAAAGCCCTCTCCCCTTTGTGAGGGCTGATCCTGCCCTTGGGAAGTTCAGAGCAATGTCAGAACTGACACATCACAGGACAGCTCAGTAGAAACCATTTCTCTTTACAGAGTAATTCTTGCTAAGAATTTCCCTAAGTGCCAAGCACTGTTATTCAAGGAGGATACAGTCAAAAAGGAGGGTCAAATGAGAACACAAACACACAATTCTGACCTCCATGAGGGAGCAGTAGAGAAATGGCCCTTGAGAAATGACAAGGTTGGTGCAAATACAGCTGGCCACTGTCTGCTGAATGGCACGTAACTGCTTTTTGGCTAGGTCCAGTCCTTGGTGCAGCTTGTCTAGGTTACCCCTGCAACAAAAAGAGTAAAACCAGACACTTTCTTAGTAAAATAAAGTTTTTCACATAAAAATTATATCTAAACACTATTCACAGGGATATTTTAATTTTTTCTTCAATAGCTTATAAAGCAACAATTAATATTTTAGATCCATAATCTCAATACATTTCCCTAAATAAAATTACAAAATACTGAAGAGGCATATTTTCAGTACCTGGAGAGACTGTCCAAAGCCTTAATGAAATTAGTTGTTTCAGGTCCCTCTTTCTCTATGTTCTCCATGAGAGAAGTTGTTGCATAAACTATGTCACTTGCTGAAAACTTGTTCTTAAAGCCAAAGTGAATGCTGAAAGTCTGAACTCGTAAATCTTTCATTCTGCAAAATGAAATAAGCCCAGGAAAGTTTATTAACATTATCAGCACTGATCAGCTGTCTCCCCAGCATGCTAAAGTTTAGAACAGAAAGAAAAATCTTGTCCTAACATTTGCAATGAATCTAGGGCTACTTTGTCAACCTAAGAATCATATTAAAAAAAAAAATTAGATCTTCATACAAAAATATTTGAACTTAATTGAAAAACCTTTTCAGATAAAACCTTTGTATTTAAAACAATTTACCCAAATTTGTTTGCTGATTCTTCAATCATCTCCCGAAGATTTTCCTTCAAAGACATGTCCATGGAATTAAACTTCTGTTTCACTTGCTTCAAGGGCAAACTTAGAACAGAAGAAAAAAAAATTCATTGACAGGTGTGCCAGAAGAAACAAGTATTTTTCCTTTTTCTCATAGGACTTTTAAAATTATTACATCATTTAACAAGGTTAAGTCTGACTAAACTTATATGCACTCATTTTTCAGTTATTAAAAAGTGAGTGCAAGGAAGCAAACGTTACTTGATTTAGCTGCCATTCCATAAAGGCAAACAGCAAGTGTTCTTTGTAAACCAACACACAAGTTGTGTAACTCAGACACTGCCACTTATTCAGAGCCCCCCACACACATTTAAAAACTGACAGATTGAGTACTTGCAAGCTATATTCTGAATATTTTCCCGTAAGTCCCTGGAAAAAAAAANNNAAATCCGGATTTTTATAACTCACCCCATGTCAGCCAAAAACTCCTGGAGCCTCTTCTGCCCTTGTACAGACCAGAGCTTGAGGCTGGCAGAGGTGTAGGAGGTGTTACAGAGGCTTTCGTAGAGAGACCAGTGCTGGTACAGCGCCAGGCGCAGGCTGAGCAGGAGTTATGGCAAAAACTGCAAACACAGACACCCTCCTCTGACCCCACAAACTGCACAGGATTCAGCTGCTCTCACATAGTGCATGTCTCTGCTGCATAAAATGCAGTGAGAAGCTCAGGTGATGCAGCACAAGACAGGCAACACTGACTTGCAACCAGTTCTGAAAGGTTAAACTGAACGGAAGCCCCACGAGCCTCCTTACAAGAGGGATTCATGCACAACAAAACATTCAGATTTACCTTTATTTGATCTCCATTCTCAGCAGAGATACTGCTGGGATTTTTTTTTTTTCCTGGATAAAAACACCAGAGGGGTAAGTGTGCATTTTCCCCAGACCTTCCTTAAGGATACTCATATTCAAATGCAATTCTCATGCAGTCGATGGACAGGGAATTCTCCTCGTCCTCGTTGCGGTGGTTGTGGCGAGACACGTGGCGCTGCAGGACTCCAATGTCAGTCACGTACTTCATTCTGAAACAAAAACAACTTTGTCACCTCACTGTCTGCCTGGGAATTTTTGTTCTTGATGGAAAGAAAATATAAATGCTTCGTAAAGTCAGCAGCACGAAAACTGTAGATATATTTTTAAACCCTCCCAACTCGTTAAATGTTTTTACAATATTCTTCTTTTTACCCAGGCAATTAAAACAAAAAAAAGCCAAAACAATAGATTGACCAATGAAATCAGTTATTTATTACATTTATCTCTTTTAGAATGCCCATATATTAGTAAAAATATAACACCAGAATTAAAGTCTATGCATGTAATACTGAAATTCTGATCATATCTAGTAGGAAATGAAAAAGAGGAAAAATATCTGAAACTTGTTAGCTAAAGGAACCTGGAGGATACAGAACATACAAAAGTTTCTTCCTTTAATAAAATTGTATCAAGTTCACGCTTAGGTAAACTACCATTAAACACAATTTCCTCCCAGATCAGAAGTGACTGTTTTATAATTTTGTAAAAAACAAAGTTATCTTTAAAATTCTAAATCAGAAAATCTAAATACAGAAAATGTATTTTTTAAGATATCTATTCCCATTTTTAGAAGGCAACAGCTCACATTCAGGCATTAATATATTTAATAACACCATTAATTACTTATATCTGTTATAATAATACCCTNTAGAAAAAGGTTAAATCAACAAGTATTCGAGTAGATTATATTATATTTAATCCTCAAAGTATGTAAGAGAACAAATCAGAAGCATTGTTTACCAGCAGAACAGAAGTTAATAACAAAGTTCTCTACCATTATTCCCTCTTTTGTAGATTTACACATATAGTACCATTCAGATTTACACATATAGTACCATTCTTCTTTTCCATGCAAAATCTGTTGTTGCTTTTATTTATTTTACACAGATACATCCTCTAGTTGAAGACAAGCATCCACTCCCAAAGGAAACTGGAATCTCATAGTGAAACCAAATAATTTTGGGAAATTCTGCCTGTCTTGGAGACAGGTTTAAGCTTCCAATCTCTACAAAAGATGATGATGGAAACCTACCACAACATGTCATTCAAGTCCTTAGACATTATCCATGCCAGGTCAAACATCACCATTGCAGACTACAAGAGGGAGAAGCAAAAAGACAAATGAACACAAGCCACAGCTCACTAAACAAACAGAGCTGTTCAATCTGCCAAATACCAGCACACGTTACTAAAGACCTAGAAATCACCCTGGAGTCTGACAATCTGCCAGCTTCTTCCTAAGATATTAAGCAGAAAGAAAAATATTCTAGAGAGCTTTGTAACCTGTATTGTATATAAAGTAAACACTTAATAAAATATAAATAATCAGAGAGGCCAAATGACAGAAAGAGCAGTTTGATGTCCTAAGTGCTATGTTTGGGATATCCTGACACTTTGAAAGAGAAACAACCTCCCTACACGCTCCAGTCTTTTTGTGACAGTGTTGTAAATAGATAGATACCCTTGCAAACATCTAAAAAAAAAAAGCCATAAAACATTAAACTAAGTTAAATTACTCGTATATATATGATGCAGTATATATATATAACAATAGAATACAAAACTAGTGAAATGCAATATTTTTATATTGAATACTATTATGATGTAATTCTATTATTGTAATAGATAATCATAACATCAGATATTACCCAATTACACACTGATGTTTTATGGCAAACAGAGTTTATACTTACTGAGGTCCCGTGGTATTCATATTGTTCATAATCAAAAAGAATTTCCCTCCTAAAATAGGGAAAAAACCCACATTTCTCTAAGTGGTGAACCGGTGATTGGAGCCAATAAAAATATAAGCCAGAAATGGTGAGTAATATTTAAATTTAATTTAAGCAATTAAAAATATTAAACTTGGGCTAGAAATTGATAATCTACAAGGCAATTATACTTTAATAACAATGTGGAAAGCACACTGAAATGTACTCATAAAGCAAAAAGGAAAAGAATTTTACATCACTATTCCTTAAATCCCATTTTATCTGATTGGTTCCTGCTCATTCCCATTGACTACAGTGGGATTTTCAAAGTAGAAAATAGAAGGAAAAATTTCACCCCAAGATAGACAAGATAAGAATATTACAGCTATTTGAAGTGAGCCAAGGCCTAATGGTACTCAAATTTTAAATTATTATTTACAATTCCCTCCATTTAGACATTGTATTTTTACATATTAAATAGCTCTCTCAACTTTCTTAACAAAATTATAACTAAAGCATCTTGCAAATCACAGCTTGGTATTTGTGTTTGTATTCTTTAAAAATTTTAATCAAACAATAAAAGAAAAAGATAGAAGCAAGAAAAAGGCATTTACACACCTGCGTGCTTCCCATTCTCGCCTTTGCCGCCTTTTCATTGTCCTCTCCATTATCTCCTGTAAATTAATTTCCAGGATGTCAAAAAGCTAGAAAAAATATCCTAANTGAATTTTAAAAATGTAATTAAAATTTTCATAAAAAATATTTTTTATAAAAAAAAAATTACTGCCATTAACATCTAATGAGAAAAGTATTATCAAAAATATTTCCAAGGAATGCACACAAGAGCTTTGTGAAATATTTAACAGGTCTGAGAAAAGCATTTGTGTATTAGTAATATTCCTTTGAATTGGGTAGCTTCTTTGGCTAAGCCTGTGCCCTTTTTATAGTACTAGAAATAAAAGCACAATGCTAATAGGAAAATAATAGAGATAACATGAAATATTTATTAAATCCAAGGATGCCTTTATATTTAGTTGTCCCTCAATGTTGCAAGTCTCACGTCTTTGCTTGCTTCTATAATATAAATAGAAAATATGCTACAAATAACATGGCAAATTTAATTTCATGTGTACACTTTGTATACTTCTGTTAGTTTACTGCTACAAGCACAAAATGCAGTGCTAAACTATTTGTGAGCTTGTATCTTCTCAAACACTTTTTTGTAAAAGGAGTCAATATCTAAACAAGTTCTACTGCTAGACTGCCAAGCTCACAGCACATATTAGGAGACATATTCCTCCAGTTCACTGATTATACAAACAACTATGCAAAAGTAAATTCAAAACAGTTCTTTCTTTAAATTTGGAGAAAATATTTCTGTGTAGTTCAGATAAATAAATAATTTGTTTATGTGAAACTACCTGTTGTAGTACATTCTTTTTAAATCTTGCACTTGGATTTGTGATCTAATGGAACAATTTTTAAACTCAAATATTATTATGATGTAAAATATGTAATAGCAGTGTTACTTTTCTTTCCCAACACAGCAGTGAAACAAACCTCCTCAAAACGTCTGCGCTTCTCTGAGGGTTCTGAGCCCTCACTTTCATTCTCTGAGTCCTCTTCTTCATCATCCTCATCTCTGAAGATGTCATCGTAAGCAGGAACATCGAGATCATCGTCTTGCTTGACTAAAAGCTTAATCTAGCAAGAAGAAAATTATATTTTAGAGTAAGGACCTTATTTAGTGAGCAAAATGCACTCTTTCTTAGTAAAAGAAACTAAAAAATCATTTAGGCTGCCTGTCATAACAAAACATTGTTTTTTAATACAAATGCCAAATTGATTTCTAGAAAATAAGAGTAAGAATCCATATTCCTTTGTTGGAGCACTACTGAAAGAATTATCATTTTAATGCTTGTTAAAATAATTTGTGCTTAATACCTCAAACTCTAGGCGCTGCTAGATACTGAGAGATAATACTTGTTACATTCTGAAGGATGTTTATCCTCTGATTTATGGCAGTTTGATTTATAGTAACAAGATTAACAGGTGCTTACTACTGACAACTACCACACTGTTAACATTAGAGATTCTTCTACTGGAAGAAGGATTTTTTTCTGGTCATGCTACTGCAAGTATGGATTTATTAATGCTGCTTTCTGACCTACAAGGTTAGAAACATTAGGTTAGACCTAGTATTCTAACCAGTTTTGCAAACACAGAACAGCACTACACTGCTCACTGTGGGGAGGTGTTTATTATGAAAGAAAAGCTTTTACCTGTGTATCATTGTAAACATTCACTACATTGATCGGTCTGTGACTGTCACATACAAAAAAAAAAGTGTCTTCTTCAGGCTGCAAGATTTCCAGGAGGTCAACATTGGCACCACAATTAATAAGAACAAAGTATTTGAACTGCAAACAAAAGCAGAAAAAAAGAAGCTTGTTACTTAAATTGCCTGGAAACACTGAAAACATGTTTACAAAATCTCCAAAGCACTCATCATTGCCAAAACTTGTTGTTACTTTCTGATATTTATGTCTCGGAGGCAGAATTTTTTAAGGTAAAACACACAATTCAGGGATGTTGGACATGCAATACCAGCACATCTATATCTCAATATGTGTGCAAATTTCATTGGACTCTACTAACATTTGTTGGAGGTGATGTTAAAAACTTGACAAATTTATTACTGGAATGTTAAAATGTAACCACAGTTTTGAAGTAACAATGAGCTGAAGTGCTGATACTTTAAACTGGGGAAGGGAAGAAATTTATCTTTACAAAAGATGAGCTACAGCTTAAAAATTTTCCAGTATTTTTTCACCTGATCTTTATGTTCCAGAAAGGCAGTTTCAAGTTCTTGCCACCCAGCCACTGGCACGAGAGTGTATTGCACATGGTCACACTGAAACAAAGCCTGCAAGGAAGGAACAGCTGTGAGCAAAGGGGAGGGGAAACGGCCTCTCCTGCAATGCTGCACCAGGCCGTGAATCTATTCCGCACAAATCCTTAAAATAAAGACATCCCAAACTCTGAGACTATGACTCACCAGNTTCTATTCCACATAAATCCTTAAAATAAAGACATTCCAAACGACAAATCCACAGGAACTCTGAGACTATGACTCACCAGTTTGCAGTGCCGTAACTCATGGAAACAAACGTTACAAAAGCAGAGGAAACCTTCCCCCTTTCCCCAGTTCACACCCATTTATAGGATCCCAGGGCACACACATTTTCTGGTACTGCCAGCCTGCAGTGATAATGAACCAAGACTTACTTGGAGTATTTTACAAGCACATAATGCATCAACGTCTGAAGCAACAAGAAGAAGAACACGCTGTAAAAATAAAAAAATAATAGTATTAATATAGGTGCCAAATAGAGCATGCTGCTACATGAAATGCATAGAACACTGAGACACCAGAAATTCAGGTAGAGATCATCAAAGCATAAAACAGAATGCTTCTGAATGGGCACCACAACCAAAATTAAGCAGTTTGGATATCTGTCAATATTAAAAATAAACAACTCCACAAACCCAAAATATGTCAACTCCTTTAGGGATATGTAATTAATCAGACTCCTCTGAACCTCGAATACTTTTGAAGTTTCACACCTAGTCAAGCCCAACAATTATTTTCATTGTGTTCAGAATGGCCCTCATTTTCAGCACAGATCTGCAACAGTTTTGACAAAAGAAAATCTGTAGCAAGAGCAAAGCAATTACGGATTTTTTTTTTTTTTTTTTGTTGGGAAGGAAGGGGTTGGTTGGTTTGGTTTTGTTTGTTTGTTTTGTGTTATTTTTGGTCTTGGGGGAAGAGTGTTCTGAGATTTTGCTCACAGCTGGAGAAACTAAGATAAAAATTTTAATTTGTACAGTCCATAACATCATTTCGTTGGTACAAATGCCAAAAGACCGTCCAACAAAAGCTTCACCACGTTACCGTAACACATCCACGTGTACAGTTAAGCAAACCCTGGGCTAAAAATAAAAGTAGCAGACCGATGTGCGGCAAGAAAGACTACAAGAAAAACATTAAAGACGACAGAAAACAGTATTTGGTATCTGGGCAAATAACACCAAAACGGTTAGAAGAATATCTAAAAAAAAAAGCTCAGAGACGTCATGGTTAAGCACGAGATGCAGAACACACAAAACCACTTTTGCTGAAGGAGGTGAACCGTAAATGAAACCCCAGGCGAACCCTCACTGCGCCGGCGCTGCTTTCTCCCGGGAAAGGGGAAAAGCACCAGGAAAGGCCGGCCGCCCCGGTGATTGAATTTGTACCACCCAGGAGATTGCCGGACCCGCCACCCTCAGCGCAGCCGCCTGCCCGGTGCTCCCCGCCGCCGACCCCCGCCCTGCAGCCCCCGGAGCGAGGCCAGCACCGCCTCACAGCACCGGAGCGCCTCATCCGCCGCCGCCAGAGCCGGGGACGCCCCGCACCGACCCTGCGCCATGAGGCGGCAGGAACCGCGGCAGCCCAGAGCGGGAAGAGCCGTGAGGGGGCAGAGCCCCGAGGAAGGGGAAGCTCGGGTGCCGCACCTGGGTGGCGATCAGCTCGTAGAACTCGCGGCGGCAGTCGGACACGAACATGGCGGGAACGGGAAGGGCGCGCGGCGGGAACGGCGGCAGCCTCAGGCCGCGCCCGCTCGAACTGGGCGCCAAAGCAGCGCCGTGTCCCATTGGTCCGCGCCTCACGGAGCGCTGGCCAATAGGAACACGTCTTGACGGCCTCTGCAGAGCGAGTTGCCCATTCCTTTCCGGAGCTTCGCCAATCGGATGGGGAGAATGCGGTGACGTCACGCGCCGCTGGCCTATCCCGAGAGGGCCTCGGCCGGAAGCACCCTGCCTGGTCTCGTCGCCGCGTCCGCCATCTTTTTTACGGGCGGATGGTTTGCTTTGCCATTAACGTGAGCTCGGCGAAGGCGCGGCAGGGCCGCACCCACACCCGGTGACCAAAGAGACGCCGGGCGGGAAAACGGGGCTGCCGGCGATGGCCGCCTCGGAGCGCGCCAGGGCCCGTCTTCCGCCCTCACCCGTAATGGCGGCGGAGCGGCCGGCGCCGCGCGGCACGCCGGGAGGGGCGGGGCCGTGAGGGGCCCGGCACAGCCCGTGAGGCGAACGAGCGGCCCCGGCCCGGCCCGGCCCGGCCGCCCCGAGGGAGCGCCCGCCGCCGCCATGGTGAGGCCGGGGGGCGGCCGGGGAGGGACTGCGACCCGGCGGCGACACTTGAGGAGCCCTCAGTGGGTGCTGGGACACTCGGTGTGCTGTAGATACTGATGATTGCGTTCTTCTCTGTGTGTTGTTTTTTTCCCCTCTAGTTCTCTTTTAATATGTTTGACCACCCCATCCCCCGGGTGTTCCAGAACCGTTTTTCAACCCAGTACCGCTGCTTCTCGGTATCCATGCTTGCCGGACCTAATGACAGGTCAGATGTGGAGAAAGGCGGGAAGAGTATGTGCATGTTTTATTTTGACTAATAAACTGTTGGAAGAGTGTTTCTCGATAGTGTCAAGTAACGCAGCTTTTGGCCAAAACAGCAGGAGCATTGAAAACACGGTGACACAGTGCTGAGCACCCTGGGTGGGGCTTTGAGGAAGGAGGAGGGATCATCCTCCATTGCGTTTCTCGTAATTAAAAATGTTTACCAAGTGAGTCGGGGTTTATGAACATTAGAAGGAGACAGTTTTCTTCTATGAAGTTTCTTGTTACAATCTTGTATCTAGTGTGAGCCGTGGAAGTTTGTGATTAAGGAGTTTCTCCCCCCACCGTGTTGTACTTCATTTAATTTGTTTAAAGAAAGTATAAGATTGGCCAACTTCATTTTCAAGCTGTCAGACCAATGCCATGTTGTTGCTATGTTTTTGTTGGTATGGATTGAAGAGCATCTGTGAGCCCAAACGAATAAAATAAGTTTTGGGAAAAATTTTCTTTAGTAATAGTATTGTAAAACCTTGTCTTCTCTTTAATTTTTCCCTGAGTATAATTCTGAAATCTCCACATAGCAGGGATCTTTGTCACAACTGGTTCTACTGAACTCTCTGTCTAAAAATAAATTTGCAGATTTCAGATTCTGCCTTTTTTTCAAAAGAGATTTTAGAGAAAGGAAGGATAAAATTGTGTGTTATGTACTGTCATACAGATATGCTTTTCCTAATTTTACATTCTTATTCATTTCTGCAGTAATTATGCCACCATCAGCTTTGGATCAACTCAGTAAGTGAATACTTTATTCCGGAATAACAACATTAAAAATAGGAGCAAATGTGTAGGCAGATACCACAGTATTTTGGTTATCTGAGCCTTAAATAGACACTGTGAGAGTAATTATTTTTAAAAATGTATTTTGAAGGTGCTTTACTGTCAGAATTAGTGGAGCTTGTCTGCCTTCAAGTACAGACATCTTGAGTGCTGGGCTCCCTGCGCATTTAAAGTTCTGCGTGCGATGCCAGCACTGTGTTTGTGTATCTGCTCTCTGTGTAGTTCTGAGCAGTTGGAATATCGTGAGGGGAATCCTCTCCTAGAGTCTGGCCCATTCTCTTGGTGATGTTTGATCTCTGAAAGCTTCAGAAATGTGCTGGGGGCTTTTAACAAAGAAAACTTTACTCTCCTTCCTCACCAGGCCGCCTTAACATTACTTACCCCATGCTGTTCAAGCTGACCAACAAAAACTCAGACCGCATGACGCACTGCGGGGTGCTCGAGTTTGTGGCTGACGAGGGCATCTGTTACCTGCCACACTGGGTGAGTTTCCTCATGCTGGACTGTCAGAACCTGAAAAGTGGGATTAGCCAGGTGCCAAGTTTAATGTTAAGGAGGTGGAATGTTTCCTGGCAGTGCCTGTCTCTGCTGGTCCTGTTCCTACAGCAGCCTTCAGTTCTGCCTCAGGCTTCCCTCTGCGGAAGTTTAACCAAGCAAAGCAGATGCTTTTAACGTGCACCCGACTGTTCTTCCTGAAATTGAATATGCACAAAGACTGATGTACACAGGAGAGAGGTTTGAAAACATCAGACACATTGATAGGGCTTTGTGTGTTTGTTTCCATTCTTACAGATGATGCAGAATTTGCTGCTGGAAGAAGGAGGCCTGGTGCAAGTGGAGAGTGTGAATCTGCAAGTTGCTACTTACTCAAAATTTCAGCCACAGAGTCCAGATTTTCTTGACATCACTAATCCCAAAGCTGTGTATCCTTTCTATTCAATTATGGAATAAGGGGGAAAAAATTCTTCCAAATTGGAATGATCAAACAGAGCTAGCTTTTCAGGTGTGGCTGATACACTTCAGTGGTACGTGGCCACTGCTGCCCCTTCTGAAAACAAGAGGGATGGAGAGCTGATGTACAGAGATGTGGTCAACTGTTGCTACCAAGTGTGATCTGAAGAAGGAGGAGTGTTGGCTTAAAATCCAATGAGCTTTGAGTGTCCCTTTGAGGAACTTGTACATCCTAATGTTTACTAAAATCCTGTCTGCAGTACTGATGGTTTTTAAACCATGTTTGAGAAACTAAGGATTAGAGATCTACGGTGTGGTAACTTTAAGGCTTTGATGTTGCACTGAAAACAAATATTTCATCTTAACATATTCAAAAGACTGGAAAATGCATTGAGAAACTTTGCTTGTCTAACTACTGGGGATGTTATTGCCATCAACTACAATGAAAAGGTACAGTTCAGGGTTGAGGGCTATAGACCAAGTTCAGTTGTTGGATGTTGGCACTAAAACCAGCCCAGATCTGTGGAATGTTTGGGACAAGTAATCCCACATGACAAATTTCACAGTTGGTTTTCTATTAGAAGGAAAAAGAAGCCAGCTAAATATTTTTGTGAGCCGCTGTTTAAAAATTTTTGGACTTGCAAGAAAATAATTCTTTGTGCTGTTGAAGGTTTTACAAGTTAAGGGAAAGAATTTATCCTAAATTCAGAATTTGTTTTCAAAAATGCAGATTAAGGTACAGTAGGAGTGCAGCAAGATACAGTAATGGATTCTCTGGCTTCTAAGTTAAAAACTTTTGCTTTTAAGTTCTGTAGAGCCCCTGTAGTATCTAGTCCTCAACCTGAAGAGTACTTACATCACTTTCCTTCAAGCTGTCTGGAGGGAAGGGTTTAGATGTGCTTTCCTTACACACAATGCAATCTTAAAATATCTGTGACTGTTTCAGATCTACGAGCTTCGGGTGATGGAGACCAAACCAGACAAGGCTGTGTCCATCATAGAGTGTGATATGAATGTAAGTGAGAGCTGATGGGGAAAGTCTGCCCTGAGTCCTCCCAAGAGGAAAGGGCACTTGTGCAGGGATAGCTGTGCACACCCAGCCCAGCTGGTGCTGCAGGAAAGGTGCAATCCATGGGGTAGGGAAGGTGACTCACTTGGCAGTACTCATGTGCCTTGGTAACCCCATCTGTGCTCCTGATTAGCATTCATGCACCATCAGGTGACTGCAGTGCCTAGAATTTAATGTTTAGCTTCAGCATGTTTTATCTGAGTTTTATTGATAGCCTTGTCTTGACTCATATTCCAGTGATATTGTAGAGCTGTTTTACTGCTCTGTTTCCATTACATGCTAAGGTTCATTCCTAGGAGGCTTGGTCTTTTTTTAGTTCTTAGTTAAAATGTTTAACAAGCAAACCATAGTTCTTTTTAGATCAAATGTAATGATAATAGTTCCTGGAGTTTTGAGGAATAGTAGTATAAAGCTTATGATTTAAAGAAAAGTATTAATCGTGGTTTTTTTTAATGCTTTTTCTGTAAATAGGTGGATTTTGATGCTCCTTTGGGATACAAAGAACCAGAAAGAAGTGCACAACACGAAGAGAGCACAGTAGGTTAAGCTTTTGTTCTTCCAAAATGCATTCTCTATAAGTCAGCCTTGATTGTGGGGGGAGCAGTGAGTGCCAACATATTTTTTTTTAATTTAAACAAGTTTTTAGGGGTAAATTTTACTTCCCAGAAACTTTTGTATATTTTACTTAGGAGACTTGTTTTGGGAAAGGGATTCTTCTGGAGTTTTGTTTGGTCAGAAATACTTGAACTGTTTTCATGTTATGTGCATGTTAGAACAGGAACACAATGAACTTGTTTTTCTCCTTGCAGGATGTGGAAGCAGACCACAGTGGGTATGTGAGTGACATAGGATTTCGTGTAAGTGCCTTATTTCTGCTGGTTTCTGAATGCTGTAAAATGGTGAGGGAAAGTCATTCTGAGCAACTGCAAAATATTAGTACCTGTTCTTAGAGATGCTTGTTGTTTAACTGGCAGGTGCCTGTGAATGTTTTGTGTGATCACAGCCCAGAACAGCATGACTTCCTCTCTGCAAAGGGCAGATGGGGGAGGCTGAAACAGACCCCTACACCCACAATTCATCAGCTTATATGTGTCAAAAAGAAACATGATTAATTTACTAACTAAATAAAAATTGCTGCGAGATTTTACAGAATATAATGTCCTTGTGCAGTGTGCTTTCAAATGCCAGGAGTTAAATTAAAACTCATGTATCCACAGGCATTCTCTGGATCTGGAAACAGATTGGATGGCAAGAAGAAAGGTGTGGAGCCCAGTCCCTCACCCATTAAACCAGGAGACATCCGAAGGTATGTCTGTATCATTCAGTTGTCAGCAGGTGAAGGATCAGTGTTTGAGCAGAGTTTTAGTTTTTTTTCCCTGCTCTTGCAATATAAATGAACTAATTTTGTAATGAGTTTGCCTTTAGAAAATAAATAGTCTTTCTTATCCACAGGCTAGTGGAAACATGCCTGTGGCCAAGCTTCCACAACAGCTCCAGTATTTGATTATTTACTTCTGCAGGCTGTGCCTACCTTCAGAAAGTAATTTGGTGGTTTAACTCTGGAATTATTTAGAAATGACAATGTGCAGTCAATGTTGGTATTATACTGACAAACATGGAATAGATCTCTGTGTTCAATTCAATGGTATAAAACCTATTTCATGATATTTTTGTGCTTCTTTTGCAGAGGAATTCCCAACTATGACTTCAAGATCGGTAGAATCACGTTCATTAGGAATTCACGTCCACTGGTCAAGAAAGTGGAAGAGGTAAATAAAATAGAATCCTCCCCAGTTTTGCACAGAATTAGAACATTAGCACTAAGATCCGAGTTTGTCGCCCCTCTCTCTTTCCCCTTGATTTTTTACAGCATATTTCTGTTAAAAAGTGGTGGAAGTTTAAAATTGTTTGAGTTACATGAGGCAACCTCTTGTCCTTGTTATTGATGGAAAAGGTTGGCCTGGTGTCAGTTCATTAAGCCAGTTGGCTGAAAGGTCACCAAAATGCTGCTGTTTTATATTCAGGAAGAAAGTGTTGTTTATCTAGATTAAGGATGTGAAATGTCTATGGTCAGTGGCTGCTCTGATGGAGTATTCTTGGTAAAATGTTTTTTTTCCCTCTTTCTTTTTCCAGGATGAATCTGGAAGCCGGTTTATTGCCTTTTCAGGAGAGGGGCAGTCCCTGCGCAAGAAAGGAAGAAAGCCCTAAGTTGTGGTACCTTCAGCTAGTTAGGGGGAAAATAAAATAACAGTTGCAGCATCTTGGATCTTAGTAATTGCAGTTCAGAGATCGTTTTGCAACACAGGAACACTTAACAGGTGTTTTGGTTTCAGTTTCATGTTTAGAGCTGGAGCTGTCAGACTGAAAACGAAGTTCTGGGAATTTGGAAGAAGCTTTTTGTATGTGTTGTAAAGAGGGGAACATAGATCTGTGATAAACCTGAGAAGCAAAACTAACAAGCTCCACCTTACTAACGGTCTGGTTCTTATACTACATCCTCCCCTCATCTCCTGAGTGACCACGATCTCCTGTTGCTCTGTGCTTGGTATTTTCCTCCCTTTATATGTATTTTGCCACAATTTCAGATCAGCTTTTGGTGTGGTGAAAATGAAGGGTGACTTTGTTGTTTAGGATCTTAGTGCAGGGAGTCTCTTTGAGCTTAGCTTCAGGTGTTGGGTTATTAATCATTCTAAGCAAACCCTCTGTAATTGCTTTTTATATTTATAATTAATAACACGCCTTTTAATAGTTCAGATACACTAACGTAGCGTAGCAATCTCTTGGCACGCGTAGGGAGAGGAGAGACCCAGCTGCGCTGCCCGGTGCCGCTTTGGAACGGTGCGAGTGTATCCTGTGCGCCCTCTCGCCTGCGGGGTGCTGAGAGCCGCAGTAAAGTTCAGTTCGCAGCGGCGTCCGTGGTGCTGATTCGGGACGGGGCTGCGGGCGGGCTCGGGGGGCTGCGCTGCCATTGGCTGCCACCCGCGGGGCCGCGTTGTGCCGCGCCTTGCCATTGGCTGCCGGCCGCGGGCCGCGTTGTGCCGCGCCTCGCCATTGGCTGCCACCCGCGGGGCCGCGTTGTGCCGCCCCTCGCCATTGGCTGCCACCGGCGGGGCCGCGTTGTGCCACGCCTCGCCATTGGCTGCAGCGCGGCATGGCGGACACGGGCGGCTCCTGGCGGGTGAGCGGCGCGGGGCCGGGTTCGGGTTCGGGTTGGGTTCGGGTTCGGGTTCGGGT
>VXBU01007090.1:705051-792321 GCA_013400315.1 Bombycilla garrulus
CCCGGCCCGGCCGGCCGGCACAGCGGCTGCTCCGGGCACAGGCGGCCACAGCCGCGCCCGGGCTCTGCAGGAGGGCTGCGGGCTCTGAGGGAGCGCGGAGCTGCTGCTGCCGGCCGGGCACGGCCGCTCGGCCGCTTTGTGCTTGAGAAAGTGCGGAGGGAGAGTTTGAATCGAGCACAGCCCGTGCGGAAAAGAGAAGGAGTTTTGTGCAGAGGTTGAGGTGCCCCTCAGGATGTGTCTGGCCAGTACGAGTCGGTATCCAGCGCACTGCACTGACCACCCGGGTCTCACACTGCTGAGACAAGTCCAGTATTAAAAGTCTTCAAATGCACCGAGCTGTGCTAGCGTTCTCCACAGAGGAAAGTTTCTTTCAGCTCCCTGAATTTATATAGTATCCTGTGTGCCAGTCCTCCGGTGATGTTGAAGAGATGTGTGAGCTGAAACGGCTTAGAGTGAAGTGTTGATATCGACTGAAGGCTCTGTACTTTCCTTGTGTGGCAAACACAGGACAGCATCAGTGTTTATGTCGTATTTACACTGCCTAGGATGAATTCCAGATTCATACCTCTACTGTTCCTGGTGAAGCAGTGAGAAGAAACCTCACATGAGAAGCTCACTTCTGTTTATGCAAGTTTTGCTCTCAGGTTCATGGGTGCAGCTTTACTTCAACTGCAAACTTTATACTCAGTCAATGTTTAAATGTCATTATCTGGGCTCACGTAGCTGATTGGTATCTAGAATAAAACTCAAACCAGGTTATTCAACCTGGAAAAACGTGCTTTGAGTAAAAAACGCCAGGTACAACTTTACAGGTGCCTTTCTGTGTGTGTTGTGCTCTTTGTGTTCATGTTGCAGATTTTGCTAACAATGTAAGCCTCGAGTTGCCATTCGTGTGCATCTTTACTTGGTCTGCTCTCCCGGGACTCTGCAGGCAGCAGATGGACTCAACCTTGTAACCAAAGGCTGTAGTGAACTGAGAAAAATGTGGAAGTGCTTTATTTGAGATGTTTTTTACATTTCTGCTTGATTACTCTAAACAAATGAAACATTTACATCTTAGTCTCTGGCTGCCTGTGGTTAGACTGTCCTGTGCCTCTACTTATCTTCAGTGGGAGCACAGGAGCAGCTGAATAAAAACTTTCAGCCTCAGTCCTTGGAGATCACAGAGTTTAGATCTGTAACTTGTTTCCTCACTCCTTTGACGGGTGCACCTTTCGGTATGGGTATGTATTTGAAATCTGTAGCGATTTAGAACACATCCAACTGTTGCAGGACACGGGCTTCAGCCAAGCAGGGCTTCATTACAGAGCCCTGTGATCGTGGATAATGCTCCACACAGGCCATTGATGCTCCTGAGTTTTGCTCCCATTTCTGCCGCTGACCTTTTTGGATGAGTTTGGCCGAGGCACTTGGTCATAATTTCACCACCTGCAAAACAGACATTCACCACCAGCTCCACTTGTGAGGTGCTGCCAGGGCTGCAGAGGTGTGCAGGAGCGTGTGACAGTCACACATTGCTGTCCCTGGGGCAGGGAGTGCAGGATACAAAGCCGTGAGTTCAGTCAGCCTCTTCTAACGGAGCCGGGTTCTGGATGCTCCAGGCATCGCTGTGCGTGAGGAGCCTCCATCTCTCCTGTTGGGCCTTTCTCTTGGTCTGAAACCCCTCCAGAAACACGGGAAGGGAATTTACACTGTGTGTGCTGGAGCGTCTGTGATAATCCGTGTTCCTTTGATTTCTGCACAGGCACACGGGGCTGCCTCAGTGTTCCTGTTTGTGAGTGAGTCCTGGTGGCAGGGCTGGCTGAGCCACACAGCAGATCCAGCTGCTGCCATTTCAGCCTTTTCCTCTTCCCACTCAGTTCTGGAGTTTTGTTTTACTGAATGGACTAGAATGATGCTTCCAGGCATACATTTTCCAGGAGATAATAGTCACTAGAAGTGAGTGCTGTAGCCAGGAAATCCAGCACACCTGGGAGTTGTTTTCTGCACAGCCGAGACGCCGCTTTTATGATAAAAGCACTTCAGCATGTTTGGTTTTTGCCTCGGAGTTCTTAATGTCGCTTTTTCTGAGTGCTTATTGGAATTATCTCGTGCTCAGATGCATTTTCTATAAGCTTTTTATGTACTTAATGTGGGTTTATAAGATTTTGCATGAAGTTCTCATTATTATCGTGTTCTTCTGTTCCGTGTGTCTTTGACTTAAAGCAAGGAAGAATATTCAAAAGTGCAGTCTAATGGTGGGGGTGGGAACTGCGAGGTACAAGTGGTGTGATTGGCTTCTCCTTCCAGTGTTGCATTCAGTGCCTCTGTTCAGATGCAGCAGCTGCCTGTACGTACTCAGCACTCAGGGTTTTGAGAGCCCAGGTGCTTAAAGGCAGCTCATGCAGGCAAACACTGATCCCTGTGGGAAAGGAAGTCCCTTGCTGTTCCAAGAAACCCTTGCAAGCCCCAAGGTGCTGCTCCTGTGTAACAGCTTGTGGAAACTGGAGCCTGCTGTTGTTTAAATATAGGCATGGAGTTTATCTCTCCAAGCGGTAATGGTGGAATGTAAATATTTGAATTGATTTGTGAGTCACGTTGAATGTTTTATATTAGGTGGGCTGGAAGCAAATTGAATAGAAATTCATTCATTTTAACGTAGAAATTCACCTAAAGCAGTTTGTATATTTCATTGATTATTGTACAAAGTTAAACAACAAACAAAAATGCAATATTTAAAATTGCTTTTATTCTTCACTGGTGTATTTTTTTTTTAAAGATGGGACCTTCTCCTTGGGTTTCAATTATCTTACTTAGATCTTTTTGTTCCAAGCTTGTTTTGTTATCAGTATTTCTTTAAGCACATAATATGTATTTGGGTTCTTTAAACAAATAAGCCCACAGGACATCTGGTATATCATAAGGTGTTCTGTTTTTAATGAACCTGGTTTGCCTCCTCCTGCAATGTGATTCTGGGAGCTTCAATAATTTAAGCTTATCTTTTTTTAGAACTTATTGCAAGAGGTCAGAAAGTCTTAAAGCACACTGTTAGATTTTAGTGTTGCTGCCTAAATATCACATTTTGTTTTAGTGCATCATTACTGTTGGAAACCCAACACATCTCCAGTTAGGAGCATGGGAAAGCTTCAGTCACTTTGAAGCAGATTCCTTGTGCATTTTGTTCTGTTTCAGCAGGAGCTAACAACATAATCTGATAAAGACATGAACCCAGGGAAGAAGGTGATTGCTATCAAATAATGGCTCCTTCTTCATTATTTTGAGAAATTGAAGGAAGTGAGGTAAAACCCAGTATCTGTGCTCAGTTTTTAAACCACAAGTAGTAAGGAGCAAGTCTTGTAGCTTTAACCTGTTACAGTTACCCAGCGCTGTGGATGGCATTCTACTGATAGTGGCACCCTGGAGGAAAGAGCACCCTGGCAATGACTTTGTCCTGCTGAATTTCTGTCCTGTGATCATCTGGGGTTTTTTGTTTGTTTGGGTGGTTGGTTTATTGTTTGTTTTTTGTTTGTTTTTTTTTTAATTGAGTAGGAGGCATTGGGTACTGGGCAGATCACTGTGGATCAGTAGTTACCTGTGGAATAAGATCCATTCCTGGATCACACTTGAGGCGTGCAGGAAACTTTGTTGTCCAGGGCTTCATTTATTACTGCTGCCTTTCCTGGGTGCAAAGTCCATACCCTCTTTAAACTTCACAGCTAAAAGAATGCTCTGTGACCTGACAACTTTCACTGAGGTCTGAGTTTTTAGGATTATAACCATTTATGAAAATCTACTCAGTGCTTATTTGATTGAACCCCAAATTTATGCTGGGAAAAACCTAAAAATAAAATGCTATCCTGCTATGTAAATAAATGGATAGTTTGTATTTGAACAAGTGGTCTTAAATGCCAGTTCCCGTTCATGTCATAAAATACAGAAAACTGAAAGTGGCTTGGAGTGATCAGAAGTGTGAGACACCCTTTGTACAAGGAACAAATAAATAGAGTAGGAGTCTTTGGGCAAGGAGTGGGACCATAGGGCTGGGGACACGATGAACACAGTTGTGAGTGGCAGGAAAGGGATCGGTGTTGAGTGATTCTTGTTCACTGCCCTTCTGTATGAGGATTAATTGTGCTGGAGTAACAAACAGCTGGTGCAGATCCATGGAGTAGGAGGCTCCTCACAGAGCCTTACTTTGCTTTGAGGATCTCTTTGTGTAGGGGCTGCTGATGGTAATTATGGATCTTAGAAATGGCTGATTGAATTTATAGAAGAAAGTCCATTGAGAGCCCCTGGTTCAAGCAGTCAGAACTGTGATTTTTTGGAGTTGGAAGATTATCTTAGGAAGAAGCATTGTGTGCTTACCATTGTACAGATCCCTAGGGACTTATCTAGTGCTGCTTTCTGAACACAGAGTCCTGGGCTTGGTGGGCATTTTCCCTGGTGTGGGTAACTTTAAGCTTTTATGGAGAATTTGTAGCTAAGTTACCTTTGGCTCTCTAAGCAAAGTAATTTGCTGAGTTTCTTCAACCCCATTTGTGGATCTGTGAAAAATCTTCGCCCAGGAGAAGGGAGAGAGCTGATACAGGTTTTTATGGGCTTTGCCTACTGCTCCTGTAGAGTTGTGCTCTGAGGGCAGAAATTGCAGAGGCTGTGGTAGTTTTAAACATGTAGTAAAGGAGAAGAAAATTATGTAATTTTTTTTTGCAAAGCAATGAGTGCAATGATGATTTTTTGGAATGTGTGGCATATCTGCTTTGCCTGAATAGTAATGGCAGAGGTGGCTAGGTTGCTGTTCTGATTTGCTGGGAAAGTTTTCTCTCAGTGTGAATGATACAGAGACAAAATGAGCCAGGTTATTAGAATTCAAAGGTCTTTGATAGCTGGCTTCCTATTCTCCCCTGCACATCTAATGGTGAATACCAGAGTGTACGAGCTATTCTTGCCCAAGACTTGATGCAAGTGGAAAAGGTCACCTCTTCTACCTCTGAGATCTCCAGAATGGCCTTTTCAGTAAGTTTAAGTGGGCTCCAGTATTTCAAGTGATGTACTGGTTTAATTTAAGGGAATGTCCACCTTTTGGAAAGGGTAAAATAAATGTTTGTTTGTTGTTTGTGCTTCTCTAAATACTCAGCTTAGCCCTGAATGTTACATTTGAGTTAATAGAATAAAAGCGAGAATCAGGCACAACAAGTTGAAGAAAAACCACAGCTTATGTGTGTCTCAGCTCATGTGTGCTGTGTGGTTTGAGGGACTTGGAAGGAATGTAACTTGAGTGCCATCTTTCTGTGCTTGAGGTCTTTGCTTGGCTGCCTGTAAAAATTTTAAGGGAAATCACATGGCAGAGTTGCAATATAAGTCCAAATAAAACAAACCTTAAAACAAGTCAACATAAAGGATACAAAATTCAAAATGAAGCCAAATGTGTATCCCTCAAAAAGTAAGAAATAGTGGGTATTTGGATGAGGATTTTATTAGGAGTTTAGTGTCAAGGATTTCAGTTGCTACAGTTGGATATAAAACTGGCTGCTGGATAAAATCTCCAGGTTTTATCATTTATGTCTTAACGTCTCATGAAGATACAGCACAAGACTGACACACATGGGGAATTTATCAAGTCATCGTGGTGTGTGGGTACTGGTACTTTTGGCTGTTTGGTAAATTGCCTTATTTTATAGTGGCACATATATGATCTTGCTTGGAGAGACCAGTTTGAACGGGTTGGAAATGCTGCCAGAAATTCTCTGGATGTGGAAGTCGCATGCGTGTTCTCTCAAATAATCCTTAGCGGTAGCTCTTGGAGCATCATTGAAAGGCAGGAAGCTCACTTCTCCCCTCTTCCTTTTCCTCTGCGAAGGTTAAAACAACTGTGAACATACAGAGAGTGAATATGAGCCAGTAGCTGGAGCAGAACAGGTTGGAAGTGAGGGCTTTGTGGTTTCCAGAGCTGTTCCCCAGCTATGCTATTTGTTACAGAGTTTACGTTCTAGTAAAATTCTTCACTTTCTTCTGAAAGGTGGAGCATGTGGAGAATTGAAGGATTTAAGAGTAATACTATTGTTGGTTAGTCCTCCTCTTTCTATATGGAAGCCTTAAAATCAAAACTAGTCTTTGGGTAGAAGAGTTTCATTGGCAGAATTGAAATTTGAGACAGGTAATTGTGTGACCAACAGATGCAGTCTGAAACTGGGAAGGATTTTAAAAAAAACAAAAACAGAAACCAAAAGAAGACTTGCTTCAGGTCACCAGCTAATGAAATGTAGAAACCTGGAAGGAATTCCATGCTCAAATACAGTTCTGCCTTGTTGGCACTTGCTTTGTGGTATTATTACTTTGCTTTGAGGTATTAGGCATATCCTGCTGGATTAAGAGTCCCTGGTTATCGCTGGGTTTTGTGGCATGATAGCTTCCACACAGGCTTTTAATAGGCTGCCATTTCTGTCAGCAAGCTGCTCTCAGCTCTGGTAGTCAGCTGTAATTCTTACAACTCCAGCCTTTAGAAGAAGAAAGTCGCTTGCCAGCCAGAAGAGTTACAGTGGTTCTGGTGTTACTGCATTCTCTTGAATGTACAACATTTCAGTGTGTTGCTGCTTGTTTTCTCATTCCAGGAAAGCCAATATTTTCAGTGGACATTCACCCAGATGGGACCAAGTTTGCAACAGGAGGACAAGGCAAGTCTGTATACTGGTAGAAGGCAGAATTGTGGGTAATAATAATAATTTTGTGCCTTCACAGCACTTTAATTGGTTTGACCCTTTTAAAAAGACATCACTTTTATTTCTAAGAAACAGATAATTATGTAAGCTGTTAAAGTGAAGCACTGCTGCTCCTGCAGAAGGCAGGGTTACATGTTCTGATGCCCTCATCCCCTTGGACCTCACTGAGATAGGAGCTGCTATCAGTGATTGAGTCATGGCCATATGGGCCAAATTTCCTTTTAATTTGAAGAGGAACTGGATGTGCAGTTGAGCTTTTTCAGCTGCTAAATAGTAGAGCTATTGGGACAGAAAAATCCAATTATATAAATAGAACAGCTTAAGAAATATATGCAAAAATATTATTTGGTTTACAATACTTAATAATTTTATGTTGCCTACAATAATTGCAATTTAGTATTTGAATATGTATCTTTTCTCTTTTAAAATACAATTTTATTACAAGTAGTTGTCCTTATCATTAGTATCAGTTACGTACAGTATGACTTTGGTACAAAGCTGTATAAATTTATTTTTAAAAGCTTCGAGAAAAATAAAGCACTTCTGAATTGGTCTAATTATATCAAAGTGACATCTGTATTCTGATGTTTCCAAAGTCCCCACTGCAGCAATGCCTACATTTTCACATTTATTCTGGAATTGAGATGAATTTGAAAAGCTTTTTTTGCATGCATTTAGAAGGGGGGGGCTTTTTGGTCTCTTTACAGGTCAGGATTCTGGAAAAGTTGTGATCTGGAATATGGCTCCTGTCCTGAAAGAGGAAGATGAAAAGAATGAAAATATCCCCAAGATGCTTTGTCAGATGGACAATCATTTAGGTAACAAAGTTGGTTGGTTGGGTTTTTTTGTTACTGACTATTGGTAATTTGCCAAAGCTTAAGACTTGCATGTCTGTAATTGCAAAAATCATGCCTGTCCAGGGGTGAAGAATCAATAGAACACAGCAGAGTGGTCTCATACTTTGGCTGTATACTTTTCAAGATATTCAGCAGAAATTGTTGTTAAAATGTGAGGAAATGTGCAGAGGATTATAGATACCTTTGGAAATCTCCTCTCTATAAGCTTTTATCAGCTGTGTCCATAATGTATTTGATAATGCACATTCTGAGAAACTGGGGAGTTCTGAAGGAAAGGACAGGAGAAGTAAGTGTAAAAGATACATCATATGAAGTATATTGCTTATAGTTATAAATTATTACATTTATTCCTTTATAAATCATGGCATTTGGAATTAGTAGGGACAACTTGTCTGGTGACCCTTCTTCAAAATATACCTTTCCTTCTTTGCCCTCTTAATCCCACTTTATTTACCAGAATAAATTTCCTTCATTAGAGGAATATTAATCTTTCTTCCTTCAAGCCTCTTTTGGTGAAGCTTTTTTAGATAAGGAATAGGGTTTTTTAAGTAAGAAATTCCTCAACTGCTACTGAAAGATAAGTACCAATTCATTTATCTAAAGCAGACAGAGTAACTGCTTTGAGTGGAAAAAGCCCACTTAAATCCTAAACGTCTCCTGTCAAGTTTTGCTTATTTGTACTGTAAATCCTGTGTGCAGTCCAAAACCACTTCTTCACATATTTCATCCTGCAAACTTTCTGTTCTCCATTTCAGCTTGTGTGAACTGCGTGCGATGGTCGAACAATGGCGTTTACTTGGCTTCGGGGGGAGATGACAAGCTGATTATGGTGTGGAAACGAGCTGCGTAAGCACCTTTCTCCTTCAGCTTTATATTTCATTTCTAGTAGGTTTGTCTGGGGCACCTCAGTGCTTCCTCCCTGTGCTGGCCTTTGGTAAGCTCAGCGCTCCACCTGGTGTGTAAGGAGCCAAAAGCTGGGACACCAAACCTGGCGTTGGAGACGTGGCCTGCTGTGCTTGGGGCTGGAGCGTGTCTGCCTGGGCAGTCTCTCTCCTCTGGAGGAGCTGAGACATTTTCTGTCCTTGAGGAAAGCTTCCTGGTGAGATTTGAAGAGTCACCTTAAATATGATATCTATAGAAATTCTACGTTTTATTGAAGCTAATTTTTTAATAACTAGAATTACTATCACTAAAAAAACGAGCTTTTTTCCCTTCTGTATTGAAGGAATAGCTGACTATAAAATAGAAGTGTACTGTGTAGCTGTTTTTCTTTTAAAAAAGTGAAGAGCTTGTGGTGGTTGTTTTCATAACTGTTTCTATTTTAATTAGGTACATTGGACCTAGCACTGTGTTTGGTTCCAGTAGCAAACTTACTAATGTCGAGCAGTGGAGGTGTGTGTCGATTCTCAGAAGCCATTCAGGGGGTAAGTTTAAAGGTGTTGAATGAACAGAATTTGCCTGTGTTTGGAAAAAATTGCTTTTCAGCATCACATTTTCTTGTTTGAAATATATCTATTTGGGGGTAAGTCAGTAATTAATTTTAAGAGCAATAATGAAAATTTAAAAAATACAATTTTTAAAGAAATGCAGTTTTCATACAAGTAGCTTTTGGCAAGTGGGATATGTAGGAAAAAAATAACTAAGAAACTTATATTTTGCTATTTTCTAGCTTAAAAATAAATCTAAATAAAGGAAGCTAAACTGTATCTTCAATTAAATGTTCACACTATCAGTGAATAATTTGATTGGCAAAAGACCATGTTTTTGTAAACCAAAGAATATCAATGTTTATTTAGAAGAAAAATATCAAAAGAGCAATGTGGAAGTTGAGTAAATAAATAATTTCAAATGCATTTTGCGTCTGCTGACATGAGCTGTGATTAAAATCGAGATGGAAATCACTTTGATCACTCCACGTGTGTTGGAACAAAGTGAGTGCATTGTAATAGCTTCTGTTACTTTTCATTCAAAACAAGACAAAGTTCTTTCTGCGGGCGTTAGTACTTCCTACAATCACTAAACATTGTATTCTTTCCCTTTTGTTTTTTTTTTCTTGACCCCCATTGAACATTGGAAATTGGGGAGATTCACTCCCAATGAGTGTTGCATTCTTTCCTTCCACTTTAGTGAGGTGATAATAATTTCTCAGTGATAGCAAATTATTGCTACAAAGAACACAAGTTCTTTGTAAAACGACCTTTTGATTTTCTGATTACCATCAATTTCTTAAATGGAAACTTCCTGTTCCCAAACAGATGTGATGGATGTAGCATGGTCTCCTCATGATGCTTGGCTGGCATCCTGTAGTGTTGATAACACTGTTGTCATCTGGAATGCTGTCAAATTCCCAGGTGAGATCTCTAAAGATGTGCCAGTATATAAAGCTTTGTGACAAAGTTTTCCCTCCTTGGGTGTATTTCACCAACTCTTCAGTCTAGGAGGGAATGGGTTGTGTGTCTTTTGAGGTGACACACCTGCAGTCTGGCAGGTCAGGCTTTCTTCCAGGTTTGGATGGCAGTGAGCAGGGGATTCCACTCTGCTGCATTCAGGTTGTGCTGCTGATTTTACATGAAAGTCATGATTGCATGTGCTTATTTACATGCTATTTATTTTAAGCTGCCTTCCAGTACTGATTTTAGACTTTGAAGCTAATTGTGCACCCTCTCAGCCTCTCCTCCCACAGGCTGATAAGCAAGAGTGTAACTGAAAGTAGGTTACCAGGTCTGCCAGCCTCGTGTGTCTGTTGAGTCACAACTTTGACTTGATTCACACTTGCTGCACAAAGCTGGATTAGTTGTGATAATCTTTGGGTGTGGAGGAAAGGGTAAATGTTTAACTGAAATTCCAGTTCAAGTGCTGCTTTCCACAGCTTCAAAGTGCTACTCTGAAGTGCTGGGACTCTGCTGCTCTTCCCCCTCTGACCTGTCTTCTAAAGAGTTTTGCCCCTCTTATTCTGGCCAGAATTCTCCTTACCACTTGTATCAGTTTCTTCTTAAGTACGGGTTCCAATTTGGTTGATAAGTTGTTTCTACTAAAGGAGGTTATATTTAATATGCTTTTTCAAAAAGATGTTGTAAATTTGGAGATAGCGGTAACTACTCTCTATTCTCAATTTTTGTGTGCACAGAAATTCTCGCCACTTTGAAGGGGCATTCTGGCTTGGTGAAAGGGCTGACCTGGGATCCTGTTGGAAAATACATTGCCTCTCAGGCTGATGATCGAAGTTTAAAGGTGTGGCGGACCATGGACTGGCAGCTGGAAACCAGCATCACAAAACCCTTTGATGAGGTACTTCAGAATCTGTGACTGCTCAAACAATTCCCTTAGAATGAATGAAAACTAGAAGAATATATCTCATTCTGCACAAACATGAATTAATTGAACAGTGCTGAACCAAATGAAGTTCTCAGATAGCAGCTTCAAAAGAGGGAAAAAGAAGAATTACTTTCTCATAAAAATATGATTGACTAGAGACTCTTATTGCCATTTGTTATTGTGGATGTCGAAGGTTTACATGGGTTATGTAAACAATTTAGTAAACTTCTGGAAATGTAGTGGTTATTCTGGGGAAGTGTTGGCACACTGGTCACAACAGTCTGACATTCTTCCCATATTGGCCGCTGTCAGAAATGAGGTGAGTACTTAGGAGGGGTCTTTGGTCTGGCATCATAGGGCTGTCAGGTGATGACTTTGATAAAGAGATCAAGCTTCTGGGGACACAAGCTGGTGCTTGGGGAGTGGAGTGTTCTGCAGTGATCTGAGGATATTGTGATTAGTGCAATTGCTCCTTATAAAAGATCTTATCTGCTTCAGCTCAGGTAGGAGCTGGTGTGGCAAGCTGAAGTCTCATCATTAGTGGTTGCTGTGTTGCAGCATTGTTACAAACTAGAGCTGTGATAAACACTGAGGAAACAGTATCCAAAAAGATGTAACATTTGTGTTTCCTTTAAAAAAGTTCTCGGTGTTCCCTTCCCCGCTTTTGATAGGGTTTCTCGAGTTACACTACATTACCTGTATAAACATGGCCAAGTGCTGAGAATTGTGTGTGAGGTGATTCTTTTATATTCACAGGAAACTTACTTTGTAATCATATTCCCTAAATCTGAAATGTAAATAGTTTGTATTACAACCCCTTTGCTTGCCAAACACTTTTAGAGCTCTGGTATGTTTTTTTTTTTGTCAGTGTGGAGGGACGACTCATGTGTTGCGCCTTAGCTGGTCACCTGATGGTCACTATCTTGTTTCTGCTCATGCCATGAATAATTCTGGACCCACTGCTCAGATTATTGAGAGGGATGGATGGAAAACCAACATGGATTTTGTAGGGCATCGGAAGGCAGTTACAGTGGTGGTGAGTGAGTGATAGTAATCTATCCCTGCAGTTAAAACTTGTATGTGCTTTTTGATCATTTTATGTATAAATGGGACAATAGGTAAAGATTGGTGTCAAGATTAGTAAAGCAAATGCATGGTGGTGATTAAAAAAATATCAACCTTACATGTTGGAAGCAGTCAGGTTGCTCTTGTGATAAGAGAACTGATGTAGATGAGCAAGACAAGGGGGAATACAGGAGCATGTTAGGAATGTCAAACATCAGCTTTGTTGGCTGTTCAGTGACTTGATTAGAATTATTTAGATTTCTAGTGGGTTTCTGATCCCTAGTTTGCCTTTCCTGTGAAGGCATTCAGAAGGCCCCTTAAGAAAACCTCTGCAGCTTTTGTCAATGCTCTTTGAGAGTCTGGTTCAGGAATTTATTTCTATGAAATGTTGCTTTTTCACTCTTAAGTGGAAAATTTGCTTTGAAAGCAGATCATCTGCTTAAATGTAATTACTGTGATAAAATTTGGGCATCTCATTTGTTTAGAAATTCAATCCAAAAATCTTCAAAAAGAAACAAAAGAATGGGAGCTCCACCAAGTCAAGTTGTCCCTACTGCTGTTGTGCTGTCGGTAGCAAAGATCGATCTCTTTCTGTCTGGGTAAGTGGTTGCTTTGCTGCCTTTGAAATAATGTGGATAACTTGGGGGTTTAGTTCAAAGGTCATGTGTACAGCATTAGACCTTACATTTAGTTTCATGTTTAGAGGTTTTTTTGTCTCTGTCACAGGTTTAGCTGGGGGAAGGAAGTGCATTGGTATTAGTTCATTTCTCTACAGGCAAGAGCAGTTAGAAGCCAGTGGCAGAGTGTGCCCTGGTAAAGGGGAGCAGCTGTTAGGGGATAAAGCATTTTATCACAGTTAGTAAATGCAACCTTATTTTCTTCCTTTTACTTGTCTTCTGTCTTTGTAAAGGAAAGGGATGTAAAAGTGAATGAGCTTAAGTATTCTTTCAAGTTTTTGATATCTAGTTTGGGTTTTACTTTAAAATGTAAACTAAAATTTTTATTCTGGCTAAGAGAAGAGTTGCTGTTTTCACACTTTTAAATACAACTGGAAAATACAGGGAATCAATTTAACTGTTTTGTGATGAGAACTTGTGCCAGAATACACCAATTGCCAACTGCAATCTACTATTTATAGATTCTAGTGTGATATTTATCCATCAATCTCTGGATGGATAACTAAATCTGTTTCTGGTAATGGCTACCAGTGCATACCCATATCAAAGTATCACTCAGTATATTTTACTTTCTATTTATATTATGAAGATTTCATTTGGAGTGGCTGTTGAGACTACAGAAGGTAGTACAGACATGCAGAGTTATAGGTTGTCTTTGCCCTGAGGAGCTTAATAAACATATACAGAGCACAGACCTATGGAAGCATAAATAACTACTGAAGATAAGTGATACTGCATCTGTGAACCTGTGAGCATAAAAATTCCTTGACCATATCAACCTCAGCTTCATTTCAGTTGTACTATACACTAGAGATATTAAGTCCATTGGGTTGACATTAAAGAGCTTAGAATGTCTAATTTAGAGCAGGTTATTGGAGTTTTCATATTCAGTTCTTTATTACTAAGCTGATTCTTAAGTGAAGAGGAATCCTCTTTAAGAGTAATTGTGAGTCAAATTTGCTTTGCTCTTGATAGGTTTCATTTTCTCAGACAAGTAGTCCAAGTGAGGGCATGAAAACCTAATCTGTTTTCTGTCTTTTTGTGCTGGCACTTTGCAGCATCCTTATCTCAGTATAGCTTAGAATAGAAGCTGTCTTTTGCATCTGTGGAATTGCTTTTGGAGTGGCAGAGAGTGTTTTATGACCGTGGTGTAAAGGCAGAGTTGATTAAGAAATTCAGTCTGTGTTTCAGAAAGCAGAGTTGAATGTCAGCTGGGTTTCTCCAGAGCTTTTCTGTCCCGGCAGTGAACAGGTGACTTGGTGTTTCTGATGCACCACCAGGCACGCTGCTGTTTCCTGGCCAGGTCTTATTAGGTGCATATTGTGAGGCTCTGGGAGAGTGCTAATGTGGTACTGTGTGTGGTAGTGTAGAACTCGTACATTTCTGAGTGTTGTTTCTTGTTTTCTTAAGCTCACGTGTCTGAAGCGACCTTTAGTTGTCATACATGAGCTGTTTGACAAGTCAATCATGGACATCTCCTGGTAAGTTGATTTCTGCTGTTTGTTATGGAAGCCAAAGCACTGTTAGCAACTTTAGATGTATTTATTAGCTGGAAATGCATTAAAACAGTACAGGTTGTGGCTGTTGGAACACAGGGAATTGGTTGCTGAAGGTTTTGTTGCTGCTGCAGCATCTTTGGTAGTAACATGAGCAACTAACACGTGGTCACTTGAGATTATTAACTGAACAAATAGTAATGTATTTAAAACAAGACATGGTAAAATAGCTGTGGAATGAGTTCCTACTTGTTATGATTCTCTGACATAGGTTGTCTTAATTCTGTCACTTCCTCACTTCTGAAATTCTCCCTTAATAGTTACAACAATCTCTAGGTGGGTTTATACTGTGGATTTTAAGGTTTACAATTGTGTAACTTCCTGGTTTCTATGTGCCATGTGGATTTTGCCATGAAGCTCAGTGAACCACAATAAAAAGTTTTCAAAACCAAAACATTTTTCTTTCATTAACAGATTAAGGCTAGAAAGCCAGCAAGCAGAGTATTTCATGAGAAGTGCTGCTATTGTTATTGTACAATAGCTTTAAATAGTTTAGTTTTCCTGTAGTGTTTTTTATTTCTCCATCTGCAATTTGCACAATTTTCATGGCATGAAGTAATTGGGAGTAATAGCTGGTTAACATGTTGCAGTTTCTGAGGAAATGGTTTTGTGGGATATTTGAGAGACAAAGGATCATCAGGCAGCTTGATATTTTATATCCTGTTTACAAATTGAAACGGGTGGCTAAAATGTCAATAATATGGAGTGTTCTCAGAAATGTGCTCCATTCTGAAATCAGACTGAGCAAATTCTGAGAAACCTGATACCATTATATTGTTATATCTCTATAATTTCTGGTTTAGAATTTTCGACCTGGATCCATCAACATAATATCTGCAAATGGTTATGTTTTCACGGAACAATTGCTTGGATCCAGAGGTCAATAGGAGCACAGCAATGTTCTCAGCTACGCAAACAGAAAACTCTCAACATGATTTTACTGTTTTCTAACTTGGAGTACTGTTGTGTACCTTGTTTCATGGTGCTGAGGCTGATTTCTCTGGATGTGATGCTATCAGTGTGCCAGCTGCCACAAAAATACGGGTTTCCAAATGCCTATAGCTGTGGTATTTGTAATAGATTTTTAATAACTTGGTTGGGACTTGAGAGTTGTGCCAGCTTTCCTTTCGCCTTCCCTTCTGTGTAACAATTAATCTGTAAGCCACTGTGTCACTGTCTCTGTGAGCTCTGCACTTGAAAATGTCTGGGATAGAAGTCAAAATTCATCAAGTATTTTTTCAAATGTGCAATAATAGGTTATATATGCAAGATTATAATTCTGTTAAGATAGAAGGTATAATTGCTTCTCTCTCTTTTTGCTGAGAAAACTTGACCTCCAGTAGAGGGTTACTATGTATCTCCATGAATAATTACATGTGCAGTTTGCTTAAAAACCCAAATAAAGAACAATAAAAAAATCAAACTGTGTTCTTGCCTAGTACCAAGACTTTTGGCCTGCTTGTCAGCTGAGAGCCCCTTTCTTCACCCTCTTCCATTAGCACAAAAATTTTGTTCATCTATTGAAGCAAATGCATTTATCATTTTCTCTCACTGTTCATTGTGAACACTGTTCTGGTTTATCCCTTCAGGAAGGTTTTCATGGTGCTGCTCATGCCATGGGCAGGTGTCTCCTCACTGCCCCAGGTCTTTGGTTCCATGGGTTATTGCTGTGATGATAAATCTTAAGCTGAGACTTTTATTGAACAATCCATCAGATTGCTACTTTGCATGAATGAAAGAGATTAAAAATGAAGTTGGACCTTTATTTCTCTCAGGACCCTTAATGGACTTGGTATCCTGGTGTGTTCCATGGATGGATCAGTGGCATTTTTGGACTTTTCCCAGGATGAACTCGGGGATCCGCTCAGCGAGGAGGAAAAGGTACAGTAAGCACTCAGAGAACCTTTGATCATATTTCAGGGATGTATTGATTAAATTCAAATACTGGCCTGTTTGTATAAATATGTAGTAACTGATTTCCATATTACAGAAAATGTGTTGCTCTTATCTGCTTTACAAATCATTAAAAAAGATTCGTCAAGAAGTGGATTTGTGGTATTAGTTTCTGTTCTGGAAAGAAAGAATTTGGAAAATATCCACTTGCTTACACATCATTATACATCTGAAGTAATTATTTGGCCAAAGATTCAAGAAGTGGGTGCTTCAAAACACTATAAAATTACTCTTCCACTTGCATATATGCAAGTCTTTTTAAACTGATTGCTCTTGGCTGTTTTTCCTCTCATTGCTATTAGCAACTAGAGCTTTGAGTTTCATTTATTTTACATATTGTTTTAGTGTTAGTTGAAAACACAAAGAAGAAAAATCTGTTGTATAAATTATGGATTCCATTAGATTTGTTTGATTCCCTTGTATTATAATCAGTGATGTCACTTGTAGCCACTCACATCTTTAATGTTGCCCACAGAGCAACATTCACCAGTCCACCTATGGCAAAAGCCTGGCTATCATGACTGAAGCTCAGTTGTCCACCACCATTATTGAGAATCCAGAGATGCTCAAGTACCAGCAGAGGCAGCAGCAGCAGGGGGATCAGAAGAATGCATCACTACGGGAAGGCTCTGGGAATGCCACAGCTCCCAAAGTGGCAAGCATGGTTAATGGGGAGAGTCTGGAGGACATTAGAAAGGTAGGTGCTCTTGGGCACTGTCAGATACTGAGGCACTAAATACCAAACTGTTAGGAAAGAACCAGTTTCTGTGCCTTTATTTGTGCTGAATGGTGCCTGGCAGCCTGTGTATGGCCCAGCTGATCAACTTAGTGGGTCATTTACTGGGACTTGTGGAAAAGTTAAATGCTTTTAAGTAGAAGTAAGGCTATGGGGAAGCAGGCCTGTGGATATTTGTGATGGGTGCAAAATTCTTGGTCTGCAGGAAGGAAACCAAGAGTAACTAATGACAGAGAAGCTGTAGAACTGTGTTTCAGTTTCTCAATTGAAAGCATTATTTAATTCTGTCCTAAACACAGAAGACGATTTTAATTAAAGATTTGAAATGCACAAGGTTTTAGACTTGATTCTAAAGTGGAGAGCAGATTACATTCTCCACAAATGCCTTTTCTCCAGATGGATAGACTGAAAATTGGAAGTATTTGTGTTTGTGGGAAAAAGTCTTTGCTAACAGATTTTTAATGGAGGCACTTCTTCTAATATATCTATTTTTGTTAGTTTGAAAAAAATTATAATAGCATTTGCCATTTATCAGAAATTCTGATAAAATGTATTTCCCAACAGAATCTCTTAAAAAAACAAGTTGAAACACGAACAGCAGATGGTCGGAGAAGGATCACACCTCTCTGCATAGCTCAACTGGACACTGGGTAATGTTTGAAAGTGATCTTTAAAATACTTCTTTACCTTCTTATCTTTTTTTTTGTTGTTTTTTTCCTGTTCCAAACTTGGCATTCTGTCTTAGGGCATTGTAAAGACTTACTGGAAATAAGTGTGTATTCTTATGAAATACAGTTTCAACCAGTGTTCTTGGGCCATAAGACCTCACTTCTAATAGGTCAGGCTAATTCTCATTATTTATTGTTATAGATGAACAATGCTCTAATGTGTTGTTGATTCATATCTTTATTAATACCAGCTTTAATATGCTTTGGACATGAGAAATTACTTGGGAAAAGGACTGTGGGTTTTTTTTAGGCTTTATATGAATATCCACATGTGGAAAAAGGAAGAATGGAATAAATATTTTAGCTAAAATTACTATTTTTGAATTATCTTTTAAGTGGTTTTGAGAAATGTATTTGTTGTTTGTCTTTTTGTTTAGGGATTTTTCTACAGCATTTTTCAATAGCATCCCAATATCTGGAACTCTGTCTGGCTCAATGATGTCTTCTCAAAGTAACCAGCAGCTCATGTCACTAGATTCTAATGCAGCAAATTCCCTTAATACTTCAAAGCCTTCTGTAGAGCCAACAGCAGCCAGTATAAAACCAACAGATGATGCAGCCAATAAAGATGGGTCAGTATTTGCTGTTCTGTTTTTCACGTACATAAGTCTGTTTAGTTTTTAATTCTTCTTTATAGTTTTCTAATGAAGAAATTATTAAAGTGGTTTCCTTACTGCAAGACCCCAAGAATCTAGCCTTCCTGAAAACACTGAGATTTTCTTAGTGTTTTGTTACTTTAAAAATTGATAAATGGGGAATGAATAAATCTATGTGCATAATTCTGGCAGTGAACTTCAGTGCAATGAATACACAGCTGATTGCTACTGCCTTAAAAAAATGACTTGCTTATGGGTTGGTGGGTTGCTTTTAGTAAACAGCAGGAGGTGTTCCAGTAGTGTAAGTAATGAATCCTACTTTACATCGAATTTTGCCCTGGGTGCTCTCTTCAGACGTGGTGATCCTTCTTTCCTGTGTAACAGCCCCATCAGAGCACAGTGACATTGACTTGTCAGTGCACATGTGCTGATGGGCCTGTGTGTCTTTCAAATTAATTACAAAACAACTGAAATTTACTTGCTTTTCCCTCAGTGGTAGCACTGACCTGACTTCTCAGTGTGTTTTTATAGCATTTGTAGCAGCATAGTGTCATTGAAACCTCTACTTCTCCATCAAATTTGGTTCAAATTGGCCACAGATTAAAAAATGAGCGGGGGGACTATGAGAAGTGATTGACAGGTGAAAAAACTATTAAGTATCATTTTCTTTTTAGATTGTACTTCTAGCAGCTTTTTAGTACGAGCATCAGTTATTTTAGAGCCATTCATTCTCTGAATTCATTCTCTGAATGAATTGAAAAATCTCTAAAGTAAACAGCTATTGAAATAATAGATCTCTGGAATGCTTTAGTGAGGGGAAAACACATTCCTTTGCCCTACAGTTATGCTTGGAAAGGCCTAATAATCAGGTTGGCTTTTTCAACAACAAAATCTAAACCTGGCATGAATTGTTTAATCCCAAATTGTTTGATTTATAAACAGTGACATTTAATATTGTAATGGAAATGTTTGGTTACCTGAACAAGGGGTAAAAGCAGGAACCCCTGTGATCATATAAAAAAAAGATCCTTTCCCAGTAAGTACCAGCTGAAAGTATCATTTCCTTCCTGAATTTAAAGTACACAATAAATGAATTAAGGTCTTTTAATCCAGATATGCAGCCACATGAAGCTCTGAGGTGTATCATAGCTTTTGAGAGTAGGCAAAACTTGCAAAACACTGATGCATGAAAGAGTGGAAAAAAGAACATCATAACTGATGATGCGCTTGAGTGAAAGGTTTTCAACGTGGTTTCTAGCCAGTATAATGAATGCTAGTTGTTATGAGCAAAGCCGCTTACCAGTACTAAGTTTTTCAATCCTTCTTTTGCTGTCTCTTTTTTTTTGGCAGTGTAAATGCTACCTCTGCCTCAGCTGCTCCTTCTGCATCGTCTTCCTCTGTGTTGACAACTCCATCCAAGATTGAGCCTATGAAAGCATTTGATTCTCGATTCACAGAACGATCCAAAGCCACCTCAGGGACTGCTGTTGTAACAAACACAAATCAGACTGTTGTGGACAGGTAGGACATAGCCTGGGGAGGGAGGTAATAATGTAGAGTTGAAACACTAATTCCCTGTGGTGTAGGTGTCACACTGCTGACACTCTAGAAGTTGTCTTGGGTTTCTTCCACTATTGGAAGGAAAGGGGCAGCTACAAATAGGTAAATTCTGTGCTGGTGTTATCCCTTTGTACATTTGTCCCCTGGCTTTTTGGTATCAAGCAGATTCTCCAAGATATTCCAAGTTCAAACTGTTGCTGTAAGAAGCTGTGTGCACATGCCTGTGTGACTGAGTGCAGACCAAACCAGCCAAAAATAGCCAGCCTGCATCTCTGTACAAGAGAGATTTACTTCAGGATAAATTACCAGACGTGTCAACAGACAACCTCTCATCATCATAGCTGCAGTTATATTTCAGTTTTATGCCTTGAAGGCATGCAGAGAAGTTTCTCTGATTTTAAAGGGTTTTAGCTCTGCATCCATGTGATGAAAAAAAAAAAAAGAAAGCATTTTGTTTTGAGACATAGTATTATGGCATAAGTATTCCTGTTTCACCAAAACAAATGATAAAAAATAATAGCAATCTTGAGAAAAAAGTATATAGCTCCCCAGTTGTTATCAGTAAAACATGTTTTTATACATCAAAATTTTTATGTCAAAGAGCTTAACCATGTGATGCAGAAGCAAGATATATTAAATTACACTCATAATTGCTTCTAATGTGTCAGTGAAGTATGGATAAAAGTGTATTGTTTGCCATAATTCAGATGCCAGAGAAAAAAGGTTTGGATTATGCAAGGTATTTCTCTGAAGCCAAGTAATTAAGGAATAAGTGGCAAAACGGTGTGAGTTAATAACGAGCTATTGAAGGGGAGGAGTGTGATTAAATGACCTATTTTAGGGTATAATGGTTAACAAGGGAGTTCACAGGTATTGTACTTGGTATTGGTTATATTATATTTAGTTATGCAGGGACATGGACCTGTTGGAGCAAGTCCAGAGGAGGCCACAAAGATGATGGGAGGGCTAGAACACCTCTGCTGTGAAGACAGGCTGAGAGCTGGGGCTGTACAGCCTGGGGAAGAGAAGGCTCCAAGGTGATCTTATTGCAGCCTTCCAGTGCCTAAAGGGGCTGCAGAAGAGCTGGAGAGATACTTTTCATAGGGGCATGTGACAGGACAAGGGAGATTGGCTTCAAACTGAAACAGGTTTAGATGAGACAATAAAACATCCCTTATTGTGAGTGTGATAGACACTGGAACAGGTTGCCCAGAGAAAATGTTGATGTCTCATTCCTGGAAGTGTTCAAGGCCAGTGGGATGGGGCTCAGAGCACGCTGGCCTACTGGAAGGTGTCCCTGCCCATGGCACAGGGTTGGAATCAGATGGTATTTAAGGTGTCTTCCAACTCCAGCTATTCTGTTATTCTACAGTTCTGTTCCTGAAAGGGAAGCTGGAGCAGTGAACTCATGTGTATGGTTTGCAGATGCACATTTTCCAGTAGTCAGAGCTGAACAGAACCACTTCTGGGGTAGACAACAGAATGACGAAAGTTCTGCATGAATAAGCAGAAAGTCTAATGTCCACTGAAGGGGAAAAGATGAGCTACTCTTGGACCTTAGAGTGCTGAATTATTTGTGTCAGCTCAGGGAAAGAGATCTGATGGTAATTGGAACTGAATGCTAAAATATAGTTGCTATTTCCAGCTTTATCACATGGCTAACTGCTGGTTTGATTTATTTTTTTAAGGGGGAGAATATGTCTGATTGGTTTACATATTGCACATTGTGCTTTTGGAAAAGATTTGCCATATCTCTTCAGATTCCTCCTCCTGCCTTTGTGTGTTTTGAAATAAACTCAAAGAGGGCTAAGAAATGTCATCTTCAAGAAGGCAATGTGTAGGACGCAAGGCAACTTTTGGAATCAGCTTCCTTTTACAGACTTCTTTTTTACAGGCTGAAGGATCAGAATTTAATTAAAGACAATAAGCCCAAGGATATTCTGGAGAGCAGCAGTGACAGTGAAGAGAAGATCCCAGCTGTTAAACCACTCAGCGTACCCAAACGGAAACTGGAACTTGAGGGAGAAACAGTAGAAAAGAAGAAAAAAGGAAGGCCCCGGAAAGACTCCAGACTTGTACCAGTAACTTTAACTGTTCAGGTGAAATATATAAGATTCATTGTGGCTTTCAAAGTTCATTTAATAAAGTCAGTCCCATGTTGACTTTGTTCCATTGATTCAGGGAAACACAAGTAGTATCAGTCCCTCAAAATTTTTTGCCATCCCTCTTCCCTGCCTTTAAATTCACTGGTTTTAGAATTTAAGCTTAGAGAAAGCAGGCACACATGGTGTGGCAAATGTGTTTATCTTTTATGTAGATATGTAGCTACTTACTAAAGGTCCCAGCATACTGAGTAATTCTAGCCTGCCAAATGACTGTATAGAATAATATGAAAGGCCAACAGTTTTTAGTGGTGTATCATCACCAAAGAGTGGTCCAAGAACAAGAAAGTGACTTGGATATGGTGACTGAAATGGTTATGAATTTCCTCAGAACCCTAAAGTAGAGTTTCCATCATTTTAGGGCATATAGATACCTGTGTTATCAGTATCTAGAGCTTAGATTTTCCATGTAATATACCAGAATTTTCATTGAATTAGTTTCAGCTGAAAATAGGGGTGTTTTCAAAAAAAAAGCCACTTCAAGTTTTTGTTTTTCTTTGATTCTTAGAAGCTATATTAAAAAACCTGTATTCATACAACCAATTGGAACAGACTAACACTTGCAATTGGCATAATTTGGAATTTTAAGAAAAATCTTTTTCAAATCAATCTATTTGATAGAATATATTTGATTTTCACTTTTTTAATAAAAAAATGTAACTATTTCTGCAATTTTTTTCCAGTCCCCAGCTACCCTGGCCTCTGAGAAGGATGCTGCTTGCATCTCTGCACCAGCATTAGCACTTAAACTGCCAACCCCAATCCCACAGAAAACGTTTACTTTGCAAGTAAGTGGATATAAGGAAAAAAAACTTAATATTTTGAAAATAAACAGAAAAAAATCCTGCTTTCTTTGAAATATCCTAAGGTTGCTCACATCCTTTGAGTTTGAATGCGTGTATTTGGTCAAGCAAGCAAGATGGTAACACTTTAGCTTCTAAGAATATGTCTGCATGAGTAAAGATAATGGCAAATCAGCTAAAAATAGGACACATCTGACCCAGCTGAACTCCAAAGAGGAGTGAGTACCTCTGGTTCATCAGTCCCTCCTCCTGGTTAGCCAAAGAGTGTGGTGGAGATAAGAGTCTCAGGGGGGAGTGGCTGCTGGGCTGTTACTGCAGTGGTGTTGGGAGTACACCACAGAGGAATAAAACCAGAACTTTTCTGAGAGCTCTCTGTGGGTGCTCTGCTGGCAAATAGTCATGTTATAGGTATTTATGAAACAATTTTTAGGTAGGTGTGTTCAGGCTGTGGTAGTCTGGTTCCAATTGCAAGACTGTGGGGAGACTGGGCACATACAGACTTGATCTGGTGCCCTTAATTAGGAGGCAGAGCCAGACTAGCACAGCCTTTTCTTATATTTGTACTTCAAATACAAGGAAATCACTTGTGTTTTAGGCTAGGGGTTTTCAGAGGTCTGCTTCTTTTGAAGCATGGTATATTTTGAAGCCACATTAAACAGAGAATGCTATACTTAAATCTGTTCTTAAAGACAGCATTGTTTTGGTTCTGATAGTAGTTGCTGCTTTTTTGAGTAGTTTTTTTCCTCTTCCAAAAATTCTTTTATTTTTTGTATTTCAGATAAGTTCAGATCCATCAATGTACCTTGAAGTGGAAAATGAAATGACCACAGTGGGGGGCTCAAAGTTGAGCAGGTTAAAGTGTAATCGAGAAGGAAAGGAGTGGGAGACAGTCCTCACCAGTCGAATCCTCGCTGCAGCAGGAAGCTGGTAAGAGAATATCTTTTGGAGGAAGGGAGTCCTGAAGGCCAGAAGACATTTTTAGGTGTACGAAAGTACAATTTACAGTTATTTTACATCATAAATGTTTATGGGTAAAAGTGTGCACCGCTCCTAGTCTCAGGTTTTGCTGCAAGTCTTAAAACATCACAATTTGCGTTAGCCAGCTACAACTATTTTCCTGTGTTTTTACATTTTTCCTTTAAATTTCATCATTAAAGTTGACTAAATCATAAGTAAAAGGTTTTCAAGTGCAAACTACTAAAGAGTGGAAAATTTGAAATGGCATTTGAAATGGTCATGTCACAGTATTTTCCTGAGTCTTTTGCTATTTTTTTCTCTTAATTTTTCTCAAGTTCCAACTTCAGAGTTTAAACTGAAAGTGTATTTCTGAAGCCTGAGCCTTGCCTAGGTCTGAAAAACGAGCAGCAGATTTTAAAGCTAAATACAAGTACAGGCTTGAGGCAGAGCTTGTGTATAACCAAAAGCTTTACTGATATTTCCTGCTGTGCCCCTTGGTCTGTTTAATTTATGACTTCTCTTGGTATTGAAAATTTCTTCTTAAAGCTGCAATAGTTATTTTTGGGGGAATTTACCTGAGTTGTATGATAGCTTAAGACTTCAGCCTATTTTTATGCTACTTGCATTTGACAACACACAAATGTTTCTTGTTTGTTTGTTTTTTCCCAGTGAGTTTGTAACCGTGGCCTGTGAGAAACGAACATTGTCAGTATTTTCAGCTTGTGGTCGTCGCCTTCTTCCTCCTATAATATTGAATACACCCATTTCCACCCTGCACTGCACAGGTTCTTGCATCATGGCTCTCACCACTGCTGCTACGCTCTCTGTTTGGTAAGGGCTGCAGCAGCTGCCTCAGGCCATGCTCGTGGGTACCTTCAGCTGTGTCACTGCATTCTGTGGAGACAGCAGCGTAAACCACATCAGCTCTGAACAAAGTCCACTTGTGAACAGAGTATGCAGAGTTAACTGGGCAGGGCTGAGTCTGTTCCAGCAGAATCCTGTGTCTGTTCTAGGACAGTCCAGAATATTGAGCTTCATTCTAGAATGAAGATAAAGAATCAGCTAGAAGTCACTAGTTTAAGTGCTTGTGATGCATGTGGAATGGAGTGGGGGGTGGGGAAGAGAAGTAGGGATACTTCCATCTTCCATCACACGTAACCAATGAGTTTCAGAGTTAAAGCACTCCAGCCATTCTCAAGATGCCAAGATAAAAACACTGGTAACTCATTTACAGTTGTTGAACTCGATCTAATGTCTTAGGCAAGTCAGAGCTCCTAAAGGAGTTATTTGGATCACCACTGTTTGCTTTGTTGTAATGAGGTTTCCTGATAAAGAGCCGTAAAAATTGTTCTCTGCTGTTAACTTCTGTCTTGCCATAAAGGGTTTGAGTTTGCCAAAATAATTTTGTCAAAGCAATGAAGAAAATGTCATAACAAAAAAACCCTAAGCAAACTCCCCAAGGCCTCACTTTGTCATGAATAGTGAAGAAGGGGATTTGTTAAAAGATTTGAGTTTTCATTTGTTTGTTGACTGCAGACTTGTCCTTTTTGTCTTTTTCAGGGATGTTCACAAGCAGACAGCCATTGTTAGAGATGAGTCTTTGCAAACAATATTTTCAGGTAATAAAAAAGTCCTTTAATTACCAGCCTTTGAGCCCACGTGTACTATTGAGTGCCATTTATGAATATGCTAAAATTTTATGAAACCTGAAAAGCCTAAACCAATAATTTCCCTTTATTATTGTGTAATAAAGGGAATTTCTTGAAATAACAGTTCTGACAATATCAGTGAGTAGCAAACTTGTGTGAGATTGTGTAGCTTATAGTCTGTTTTGCTTCTCAGTGTAGAAATTCAGTGTTGTGAAGATCACAAAATACTTTATGCAAATCTACAATTACAGCAATTTCTCTGTATAATTTGCATGTTTATTGTCCCAGTGATGAACAATAACTGATTATTTTCTGATTAATTACTTAAAAATCTTCAATTCCAATCACTGCAGTATCTGGCATATCACAAATCATTAAAAAAGCAGTGTCTCAGAGTACATTAGCTTTAATCCGTACAGTACTAACCCAAACTAGCTAGAAAGCAGTTTATTAGCAGTTTGCAAATGTCATCATTAGAAGTTACATGCACAAGCCCTGGGTTTGGGATGTGCTGGGAAATGAGACTCCAGCTATCCCACTTATACCGTGCTCTTAGAGAGCACACTTTCCTGCATATGCTGGGGTTTATAACTTCAACTTAATGGGAAAAAGAAAGCTAAAAGCTTCTTGGGTTACAAAAGACATGGCAGAATTGCTGAAGATTTTCCCTAGGTAAGGAAAATGTTTCTGATTAAGCCCGTGTTCTGTATAAATTGCAGCATCAAGATTGATAATGTATTTTGCAAAACTGATGTTAGTGCTACTGCACTGAGCCTGGTGCTTGTCATCATTAGCTTATGTCTTGACCTTCCTATCAGTGCTTGAGAACAACACTGAACCTTTTTCTGTTGGTTGCTGTAACTGATAATTAATGGTGGATAGCATTTTTTTACCATTGAGTCTTAGGCAAGGCTCCAAAAGAAACACTTTGGTCTGATTTGACTTGCAGGAAGTGATGCAACTGTCTCTCAGATCTTGCTGACTCAGCATGGAATTCCTGTCATGAGCATGTCTGATGGGAAGGCATACTGCTTTAATCCTTCTCTTTCTACGTGGTAAGTCATGGATTATTTCCTGCTTTTGCAACTCAGAGGAACTGATGTGTTCTGATTTACCAGGAAGAAATCATTCTGCCTCAGAGTCATGGAAGGGTCATTGCTAAACACGAGAAAAGGCTACACAAGAGTTTGTGTCCTGTTGGGGATCAGATAGGCTTTCCCCATGGAAAGGCATAAGTTCCTATGCAAAATTCCCATGGGTAAATGAATTATTTACAGGGACTTCTCAAAACAGGTTCCTTGTTGTTTTCCCAAGAATTAAAAAAACATATTGTAATCCTAATAGAACTGTTGTAATTAGTGTAATGACCCTGCTGGATGAAAGGGCTTATTGTTTTAACTCCTCCATAAAATAATTGTTGTTATTCAACTACTTGAAGCAAATCCTCTGGAAAAGGAAAAATACCTTATTTGTTCTTCTTATTAAGGGAGTAAGGAGCGGGGGAGAGGTTCTCAGCCAAAATTCTGAATTTGCTGCCATTTCTTAGTTTATACCACAGCTTGGAAAATATATAAAATAGCAATGCCTTTAGTCATCATACAAATTTAAACATGATAAAACAGCAAAGGGTATTTTAAATATTTGTACCCTTTTACCCCTGTGCTGTCTGAAATCTAAACTTAGCATTGGTTTGAGCCACTCTTTCTCCTGGCATCTCCAGCCAGTGAAGATGATATCCTTAATTAGGTGTGGGAATGGCAGCTGTAATGTCAGCTCCCTCCATATGAAGGGATAGCTGTAATTATGGAAAAGATTGTCATTATTTTTAATGTGTGTGTGTCTGGTGGGGGGGGGGAGACCTGGCATAAGATAAAATCAAATTCTTAATGAGAAAGTCATTACCTGTGTTCACCCCAGGCATCATTCTGGGCCATGGCTTCTTTCTAGATTGTAAAATGGCAAGGAGAAAGTTAATTCCCTTCTAAACTAATGGTAAATTATATGATGTAATTAATATTTTTAGCTTCGGAGGTAGGAGGGAGACAGCACAAGCAGAATTTGGACATGTAGTGGGAATAATCAGGGTCCCTGTAATTCCTGAGCAATTTCAGTGATATTTGTTTGGTTATCTGTGAAAACACAAATCAGGTTTTGAGGCAGAGCAGAGCTGGATCTGCTGACGTTGCTGTTTGCACTCAGACTCGTTTTTTGGTTGTTTGCTTTTTTCCAGGAATCTTGTTTCTGACAAACAAGACTCTCTAGCACAATGTGCAGACTTCAGGACTAGTTTGCCATCCCAAGAAGCCATGCTGTGTTCTGGGCCCTTGGCTGTAATACAGGGACGCACGTCAAAGTACGCGCTCGTGTCACCAGCGGGTTTGCTTTTGTTGTGTTCTTTATTCACGTGCCTGAATCACTGAGTTACTTCTTGAAATGCCAGTGGCTCTGAGATGATCAGTTGTTCATACAGTGGTTGTTTGATCCTTTGCATGTTTATGGTCTTTATCTTAATGTTGTTATGAGATTGTTTGGGGGGCAGGAAAATGTGCTCTAAATATAATAATTTTAAGGCTCCTCTTTATAGGATGGGTAAGGTATTGGATAATTCTGTTACACTTTTATTAGCTAAACTGCATTTTTTACATTTTGCATTTTAATTTTTAGCTTACCAGCTTTCTGGAGTAGGCCTATAATTTTTGAGTTAATTCAGTTGGTCTCAAAGAATCTATTTAATGAAGTCTTTGAGAAAGTTGAGAAATTAGTCATCTAGTGAGTATTTTTAACATGTGAAAATATCACTGAGGAATTGTGGGAGCCAGAGCAGATTCCTGTAGGTAGCTTAATAGCCCATCCTCACTTGGATTTGAATTAGATTTCCCAGGCAGATTTCTTTGCTATTTCTGCCCTTCACATCCAAGTTTAATTTTTTTTTTCCAGAGAGAAACTGTGTGGAGTTGGATGATTTTATTCCTGTTCTCTTGAGGGGAAGGGGAATTTGTTGTGAAAAGCATTTGAAATATAAACAAACAACACTCTCTTTTTGAGAGAGAGAGAGAATAACAGATTGAAAAATTTCCTTTTTGAAGAAAAGTCTAATACCTAGTTGCTTTTTCCAAATTAGCTTTCTTATTAAAATGTGTTTATATCCAAGAAATCCTTTAAATGCTTTAGCTTTATATCTTGTGTTCCTTTGACAGATCAGTGCAGTGTAACTAGTGCTACAAAAAGATGTATTCCTTAAACTTGTGTCTGATTTCATGGCATGTTAAACATTTTGATTTTGCAGTTCAGGAAGGCAAGCTGCAAGATTGTTCTCCATGCCTCATTTAGTGCAACAAGAAACAACACTTGCATACCTGGAGAACCAGATAGCAGCAGCACTTATTTTACAATCCAGTCATGAATATCACCACTGGCTCCTTATCTATGCACGGTACCTAGTTAATGAAGGTGAGACCTGCCGGGCTCTGGTGCTTCTGTGCAGCTCTGATGGGCTTCTAAGAGCCACTCTGTTCATGGCATGTGTGTGTGTGTGTGTGTGTGTGTGTGTGTGTGTGTGATTGCCCTTAACATCCTCCTTTTGGCTTCTGGACTTGGAGTTTGCTTAAAACCAGAACACATTGCATTTGCTTCTGCAGTGCTCAGCCTCAGGAATCCTGTTTTGACCCAGACCGTGGTCTGGGGAAGCAGTGCCATCTGCAGACTCCAGTAATGGCAACTGCATTGTAAAAAAGCCCATGGTCTGTCAGGCACATCCTCGGTATTGTCTGGCAGCAGCTACAGCAGCACCTTGTGAAATGCACAATCCTCCTCAGCCAGCTGACAATTGCTGCCTGATGTGAGATGGAGGGGTTGCTCAGTCTTTGACTCTTTGTACCTGGGCACATTAAATTGCAGAGAATTTGCTTGTATTGCTTGCACTTTACTCTTTTTTTACATCCTAAAGTTTCAACTGCTTGGTGAATTCCATGTATTAAATTCTGTGAAAAAAATTAGTTTAAAAGAAACACACAAGAAAGGTTCTTCATGTCTATTTTATATTTTAATGCACTTTACCTCTATGCCATTATGTTAAATAAGGTTAATCAACTGACTCTACACTTTTTGGGTTCTAAAGATCTCTGCTGTATCTCTGCCTGTCTGCATTCATAATTTAGTAGTTCCCTTTGTATTAATTCATCCTTACTCCTCACCTTGCATAATCATTCTGCACAGAGGGAAGTGAAATGGTTCACATTACGCCACCTAATAGGTGTTGGCAGAATTAAAATCAAACTGAATAATTCTTGCCTTTTGACCCCTACCTTATTTAACAAGAGAGCTTGTTGAACTGCGTGTGGTTCTCTCTGTCCTTCCCCAGTTGAAATTAAAATATTCAACTTGGGTCATAAGTTAAAGAGATGGTTGTACTTTCAAAAGCCTTCACTAACTGAGAGCCCCTGCTGCATGCAGTGGGTTCCTCTGGCACCTCCAAGTGTTGCTGCCATGGATGGATGGATGTCACAAAAACAGTGCTTTGCCAGATGTGTATTGCTGCTTCACTACTCTTCTAGAGGTGCTGAACTTTGAAAATTGCACATCCTATTATTGACCCTTTATTATGACTATTTCAACATCTACTGAATTATAATCCATTAAAATACTTGATCTGTTATACGTTGATTGGCAAGTTACTCCTGAATAGACTTTATTTCTTGCAAGGGAATTCCCCCCTCTGATTTTTGGGTAAATAAAGGTGGCCTGGAAACTGTGTGTGGTTTTATTAAAGGTGTTTTGGTTTTTTAAAAGCTGGTATGTTTGTGTGGGAGGGGAAAGTGAGGTTGAGATCAGGGCAGCTCTTTTAAAACAAGCTGGAGTAATTACTTCAGACTTCACTTTTTCTCCCTGTTGTAAATCATGGTTTTGAGAACCTTAAATAAGAGCCTTTAGAGCTCTAAAAATCATCAATATTTCAAAAGAATAGCTGTAAGAATAGTAATATAACTTTCCAGAATTCAATGTTTTGGGTTTTATTTTATTCCAGATACTTGTAATTCTTTCCTGAATGTTGTCTGCTACATTGTGGAGTGATTATATGTAGAGAAATGCTGTCAAATGTCATTTTATTTCTGACTATCTCCAGGGTTTGAATATCGTTTGCGAGAATTATGCAAGGATTTACTGGGTCCAGTCCATTACTCAGCTGGAAGTCAGTGGGAATCAACAGTTATGGTAAGTCCTGATAATAGTTTAATGAGGAAGAAGGAAGAGTTTCCCATAAAAATTACAGGGTATTATCCTTTCCATACTCTGCTCTGGTCACATAGGTAGACTTTCTCCCTTGGCACTGAAATTTATTCCATGTGAAACCACAGGCAAATGCTTCTTGCTGCAGTGTCAGCTCTGGTGGTGTCTTGAGTATCACACAGATGAAGGAGAGTTGCATGTTCAGCTCTCCACATTGTTCAGACAGCAGCTTTGAAACAAGGACTTGCCAAAGACATGTCTTCCCTCTCAGAGCACAGCCTGGATTCTGGAACTGCAGAGGCTGCTCCAGCTTCATGAGTGTGTAAATGTAAAGACAGTTTTTATTCTGGGAGTCATGGAAGCAGAGTAAGAGCACAAAATACACAGCTCTCTCTAGGCAGGAAAAAGGGCATGAATCTTAGAGAGCTCTGTGGAACATGTTCATGATAACAAACAGTAGATTCTGAGGATGCTTTTGTGTTTTCTGTGCAGGGTTTACGAAAGAGAGAACTATTGAAAGAGCTTCTTCCTGTTATTGGACAGAACCTCCGCTTCCAGAGGCTTTTCACAGAGTATCAAGAGCAGCTGGACATCTTGAGAGACAAGTAGCATGTCCCCAGATTTTGCCTGTGGGGCCTGGTCTGAGAGAAACTGCTGAACAGCATTAACCAGAGACAAAAGAGGAGCGAGAGCCCGGCCAGTGGGGACACTCCTGAAGAAGGGCTGTGCGCAGAGGTCTCAGAGGATTCCTGGAAATGAGTGGAGGAGCTCGACAGTTTCCCAAGTGAAACTTGACCATTGAAGCTGTGACCTCTGTTTCTATGGAAAGTCATGGATATGTACTTCAGGGGGATCCTTTTGGATCTGGATCTCATTTAATATTAAAACTAGCTGAGAACTGTTTGTGCGGTTTCTTGGATGTCCTGTGAAAAGCACAGTACTTCAGAGTACACTGAACAGCATATTTAACCCTGTTTAGGGTTTTTTGCCTGAGGATTTATTGAGGCTCAACACTATATTAAATTAGATGAATGAGCCAAGTAAAAAGAAATTTCGTAAATATTAAGGTATTATGCAGCCAATAGACTCTTTCCTGTGAATATAATAATAATAAGAGGCTGTTCTAACACATGGACTATTTTTGTACTAGAATTTGCTAACTTGTAATATGGAATTTTATTTGGCCAATAATCAGGCTATCACTACAAAGTCATCTTGTAGGAGTTTAATTACAAAGGCTATGTTTCAAAGTAATTCTACCAAATTAACATGTCATCATCAGGTTTTTAATTTTTCAATGTTTGTAAAAGGCATTTTGGGGGGAGGGGGAGGGATACAATGGGGTGGCTCTTTTTGTAAGTACAAAATAAAAGAACATTGCATTGGTTTAAAAAAAAACAAAAAGCAAAAACATGGTCTTGAATTATTACAAAGGACACAGGTATCTCCAGGAATGTCAACACAGGCTGAATCATGGTAATGTGTCTGGAAACAAATAATTCTGTCTAGATGTTCTTTTCCTCTGAAAGTGAGGTCAGACGAGTGCTGGTGATGTCTGTGGACAGCTCCAGCGTTTGCCCCAGCCCCCTGCTCGGCCGAGGGAGCAGGAGCTGTCTGGGAATGCTCATCACCTCAGCCAGAGCCAAACAGGCTCTCCTCACCCTGAACAGAGTGCCTGCACTACAAGGAAGGAGCTTCCTGCAGTTATGGCCTTGTTCCTTGTTGGGGGGTTTTTGGGATTCCACTGAAAACAAATCAAGTTGTTTTCTTTTCCAGAGTGTACTTGGTGCTGGGAAAGGAGCAAGTGAAGGTGTTGGTTCTTTGCAGGCCCTGCTCTTTGGGTGTGCCTCAATGCCTTGCTTTGAAATGTTTTTGAGTAAGAGAATTGAAATGATTAAGTGTATTTAAACCCTTGTAAGAAGGCAGTTTCTCCCCTAAACATCTAACAAGCAATATCCTTCACCCTCAGCCAGGACAAGGAGTAGCTGTGCTGCTGTGGCCAGAGTCTGAGAGTGAAAACCAGTTGTAATGTTGTAAATAATTCATATGCTGTTGCCAGTTAGACTATGCTTGTGAGGACAAGTATTCTGTTCCTCAGAGGAGAACCATAACAACACAGAATCATGGCCCTTCAGAAATTGTTTAGTATACCCACCTGGAAACAGAGCAGCTGTGCTCACGGCTGCAGCCAAGGACCCAGTGCTGGGATTGAAGCAGGAGCTGAGCACCATCTTCTGGGGAGAGGGGCAGTCCAGGCCAAAGCCTGGTGCAGTCAGGGGGAGGCTGGCTATCCACTTTCACAGATGTCACTCCAGTGGCTCTGTGTAGGCAGCTGCCAGGCTGATAGTTCAACAAGGAAAGAAAAAAGGAGCATGAGTGGATTTGGAGGTATTTTGTAAGTGAAAGCTCCACGACAACTGGCTGTTTCCTCCTGCTGAAAACAAGGGATCTGGACTCCAACCATCCTGTTTAGCCTTGAGCTGTTCGTACCAGTCTTGTCATGAAGACTCCTTAACGGGATTGAAATATAATTAGCTAAGGCACAATAAGTTCTTTATCGTTAAGTCTTTGAAGAGACACTGAAATACTTTTTGTGAAGAGCTGTATCCATATTAAGACACCAAGTAGGTTTTTCTACCCATTTTTTCTTGGGAGTTTCTGTCACTGCTCAACACACCAGGAACACAAAAGTTTTAAATTCCAGGCAAGAAAACATGTTTTAGTGAAGCGGAAGCCCTGGAAGGCTGCTCTGAGGTGCCACCACCCTTCCCGGGGCTGAGCATGCCCGGCTTTCCCGGCCCGTTCCCGCGGCCCCGGAACGCTCCCGCCCCGCCGCTGTTTCCGCGGCACGGCCGTTGCGGCGCACCCGGCGGAAGGCGCGGCTGGGCTGAGGCGCGGGCCGGGCCGGGCAGGCCGAGCCGCCGCCATGGGCAAGCGACAGCACCAGAAGGACAAAATGTGAGCGGGGGGCGCGGGGAGGGGGCCGGGCTGTGCGGGGCCGTGTCTGTGCTGTGCCTCAGTGACCCCCCTGTCTCGCAGGTACATCACGTGCGCCGAGTACACGCAGTTCTACGGCGGCAAGAAAGCAGGTAAGGGGGGACGGGCCCTCCCTCAGAGCCCCGGGGCGGCGGGTGCCGAGCTCCGAGCCCCGGCTGCGGCCTGAGCCCGGGGTGCCGCTCGGAAATGCCGCGTCCCCGCCCTCCGCCGGGTCTGTGCCCCTGGTGGGGCAGAGCCTGAGCGGTAATTGTCGCGTTTAAACTCAGCGCTGCCGGTCTGTCACAGCTCTGTTCTGATCTTTTTCCGGCATCGTAATTCAGTTCAGAAATTTTAGTTACAGTTTCGCAAGCTTTAGGGTACTTATCCTTGTCATCAGCACTTTGCCACCATTTATGTAGCAATATGTAACTTTCCAATGTTTCTTTGTTACCTAGAATACCTTGCGTTTGTTAAATTTGTTGTGTGGGTTTTCTTTTTCCGTAAACAGACCTTCCACGAACCAATTTCAGACGTTTATCATTTGATCACTGCAGGTAAGACAACAAATTTACATTATCATTATTTAATGACACATCTGTTTATCAGACTATTGACACTGAACTAAAGCCATGTTCTGCTGAGGCAGTTATTTCATTGACTTGTACCTGCCGTGGCAGTAGTGTGGCAAGAAAAAGTTGAATAAGAACTGAAACAGAGTCTGCATGACCTGTGATCAGTATCTGTAGAGGCTGGAGCTGAGGGCTGAAAGGATACACAAGTTATGAAATAACGCAGAACAGTTACTGTGTACATCCCAGTCTTTCAAATCTATGTCATCAGGGCTCAGAGTGTGCTTGGTCAGTCACTCATCTGGCTAAGATAGAGATTAAGGTAGACTGAAGAATATTTCTTCTATTTTTTTTCTGTTTAGAGCTTACTGCTTGAAGTGCAGGAATGAAGGAAGAAAGTTGTTGAAAGTGGGTTAGAAATTCTAAATTGGGTAGTTCAGGAAGTTGCCTTCCATACCTGTGAGCTAATAGCTGCCAGGATTATGGGAGCACCCCTAACAGGGGATGCTGAATGTGACTGCCAGTTACATCATGATTTCCAGCTGGTTTTGCTAACAAGCCTGTGTTCTCTTTTTTCTAGTTTGTCTCTGCAGCCATTTGAATACCCAGTTTGCACCCCAGATGGGACAGTCTTTGACATCCTGTAAGTTCCTGTCTGTACTTAGCTTTATTCTGTGCTGTTGAACTGGTTACAGCTGTGGAATCATCATTTGGTATTAGCAAATTGGCAGAACCAGTCATGGCCATCAGTAGAGGTTTCTGATGGTGCTTGTCATGAACGACTTTATCCCTTCTCTTTTCAGGAGCATTGTACCTTGGATAAAGAAATATGGAACCAATCCAATCACGGGAGAAGTAAGTAATGATGGGTGGATTCACATCATGTCTTTGCTTTCTTTGTGCTCAGTTTTTGATTCAATGTGTTAGAAAAACAAAAATGCCTTAATGAAAGCAAAAGAACCTGAATGGGAGTGCAGTTTTGAAGATGTGTGGAAGAAAGGAGAGCATTACCTCTATTTTTTTGTAATCTGATTGTAAATAGGGCAGAGGTGAGTGGTTCATTTCTATGAAGTCCCAGGGTATCTTGCCTGCCTCCCAGCTGTGGCATAATGAACATCTGTACAGGTGGAGATACAAACTCTTGGTGATGCTGGTGCTGCCCAGAAAGCCTGGCTGGTCATTGATGGAAAAGACTCTACTGCTGCCTCGTATAAGCAGAATTCTGGTCCCTACAGGGCAAGGGGCTGGCACCTCCATCTGGGATTACATTTGCAGCAACGTTTCCTGACCCAAAGGATATTTGGCATCATGCAGATTAAGGAGATTAGTAGATGATATTATGAATGGTAAGCTTACACCAGAAAATCTTTTGAGTTATCCTTACAGTGTATTTCAGAAAGCTTCTGTCATAGTGGTTCACTGTGAGAGAAACCTTTGTGGGTTTCTGCCCTCTTTTTCTACATAAATAATTATGAAGGGATTGCTTTCTGTAGCAGCATGAAGCTTTAAAACACTGAATAAACATGAAGTACAGGAGATATTTCCCTGTTGGAATTATCTTTGTTTTCTGATGTGTTAAAGTGCATCGTTTATGAGGGCACTTGAGGAAAGTTTTAAGCGGAAAACTGTTGCTTGAGCGACTGAGATTTCTTTTCCTTCAGTGTGTGCAGTTAATTTTCCAGGCACTGGGTGGCAGCCATTGCCCAGGATTGGGGAGGTTTGCCAGTGGCTCTAAGCTGTGGGATTCCTTTTGAAATATCTTGTGTTTATTGAAGATTTTCCCGTCAGATAGATATGAGAGAAAGCTAAATACAGATGCAACATCCCAAACTCTAAACATGAACAGCCCGTCTGAGAGTTAATATCTTCCTACAGGTGTGTTTGTGCAGTGGTGAGATGATTGAAGGTCTTTCTTCACACGTGAAGAGGCCAGTGTGTTGTTGAAAAGGAATTAAATTACAGCTATTTCATTTGTTTTCACCAGCCTCTCACCACCTTGCTGCTCTCTGCATTGGTTGGGAGTTTTGGGGTGTTACCAGATCAATTTTTTTCACTCAGAGCAGCTCATTGCAGACTGTGAGCCATGATGTGGTTTAAAATTACTTTGAGTAGATGCTAAGCAAGAAGTGTAATGTGCCTGATGTGTTGTGTAATGGAGAGAGAAGGAGACTGTGCAGAATATACTCGGTGAACCAGAAATGCTTAAATGAAGTCAGGCCTTGAGACCTGCTAGTTTACCAGACTTGTGCTTCTGTAGTTGATCTGCAGTTCTCTTCCAGCTCTCCTCAACGTGCATCCCCCACCCTTTTCCTCTGTACCTCTGTCTGGGGAGCCTTTTCTTCCCCTCTCTTGTTCTGTGGTGGACTGGTGCTGTACAGCTCTCTCCTCCACAGGACCAAGGTGTTCCAGATCAATTGGAAGAAAAAGGAGATGCTTATTCTCCAGAATAGCGCCCAGCCCTGCTGAATCCAGCCCTCTGGAGCTCTAAGTTGAAGAGTGGGCTTGAAAGAAGGATTGTAGTTTAGGCTTTGTTTCCCAGAGGGGTAGCTCAGGTTTTTGGAAGAGGAGGTTGGCATTGGGCAGGAATGGGACAGGATTGCTGGGATAAGGCAGGGTAGGTGGCAGAGGAATTGAGCTTGTGCATCTCTGGATTCTGGTTCTGTCCTCTGTTGAATCTGTCACTGTGTGTGCACCCTCTGTTCCCTGTGCAGCTTCTTCATGGAAACCAGAAAGTATCTTTTGTAATGAATTGGTGGCTTAGAGAAACTCAGGACTCTGGATTTATCTAGAAAGGAATTGAGCCAGATTAGCTGCAATGCTGTGTTGTGTACACTAATTTATGGAGTTACTTTGCACAGGTTAGAGAATTTTTCCATTTATTTGTCTTGAAATAAAAAAATAGTAATGTGGCTTGTACGTCTCTAACTGTGATTTGCTACAGGATGGATGCTTTAGAGAAGTCAATAGACTGCTTGGAAATGGGGTGTTAATGGTGCACTCCTGGCACTCAGTTCTGTCTAGCTGTCTTATGTCTGAAGTGGACCCCTCAGTGGAGAACTGGAGATCCTTGCAGTCATTAATATATTTCTCTTTGCTGTGCTCTAGGGGGTAGGACTGTGCTAGTCTTTTATTAGTTGGATATCTGTGAACTGATCTACAAATGCCTTCTCCTATTCTTCTGAATCCTAAACTATTGGACTAGCCATTGTTTTTAAAGAAATGCTGCAGTGCAAATCACTGTTGACCTTTGTCTAGAATTTACCATGAGCTATTCTAGAAAGTAACTTTAGATTTATTTCCCCCCACCACCATTCTTTAACAATGCACTGTGGTAAAAATGCTTGCTTTATTGCTACACCAATAATTTTGGAAGAAGCAGTACATTTCTCACAGCTGAACAAGAGTCTGTCAGTTGGCATTGCCTCACTTTTTTTGTCAGCTTTGTCAGAACACTGCCCTGGCTTATCCTTACACTAAAATTGCGTAAAATAAAGCAGAAATTGGTAGTTAGCTTATTCCTTTTTACTGACAACAGCACTTTGGCTTCTTGGGCTTGCAGAGAGTTGCAGGCTTGCCAGGATGTTTCATGGAGTGACGTTCTGACAGCCTGACCAGCATGCCCACACGAGGCAGCCAGCTGGGCTCAGGATACCTGTTTCAAAGAGTGAGAGTGGCCAGAGCATGTCTGCTTGGTTGGAATCTCAAATATGAACAGATGATAGATCAGCGTGCCTTTTGACAGGGATTTCAAGGAAATTGGTGTTCTCTGTTGCGTGGATATGTTCTATGTAGGCTGAGCTGTTTTTCCTCCTGTGCATTGTAATGTGTCTGATGTCAATACCTATTTTTTCCACTCTGGTTCAGTGACATTCTGACTGTGTGTGGGCAGGCTAGATTGTTGTGGTTGTACTTTCAACCCCTATCAAGGCTCTGTAACCTTGGGCAAGTATCTCTGTTCCCTTTTCTCAGAAGTAGCTACTGTCTTTGTCCCTGGTTCCCCCTTTTCTGTGGGAATTGAATTCTTTTGGACACTGGAAAGCCAGTTAATTTGATTCAGTGCAGTTAATTAAACCTAGCCTATGAGTCAGGTTAGGAATCCTGAAGATGCTGTGTGGTGAATTTATGAGACTGAGAGTCATTTCTGGTCTGAATGAGGCAGACCAGAATTTGTGTTGTGCCCTGTCTCGTGCAAGGTTAGGGTCCAGACCTGCAGGCCAGAGAGCGTCACTTAATTTTCTTAAGTGTCACGAGGTTTTAGCTTCTCACTATTTTAAGAAGGAAATTTTTCGTAAGTTCTGAGGGTTTTTTACAGGTTAGAAAAGCTTTTTGCTTGGTCTGCCTCTGAAGATAACCATGAAGAGGAGTCTGGTGCATATGATGAAGTAATAGAAGGCAGAGCCACTGCCAAGGAAAGTGAGAAGCAGCTTTGGAATCAGAAGGCTAAAAATCCCTGACTTGTCCCAGTGAGACATCTGCCTTTTAAAAAGAGAGCTGGACACAGAGCTTTGCTCTGTGTACAATATAAATATTTGCTATTTTTCTCCCACACTCTTTAATCCTATATTTACCAAATAAAGCTGACTTGGGGTGAAATTATGACTAACATGATCAAATAATTGTGGCAGTACAGGTGCCTGGCTCCTGCAGTAAGCCTGTCTGATCCAGACTTTGGAAGCACCAGAGATCTTGTACCTGCAATGCCCTGCAGCAGTGACAGCCTGCAGTGGACACCTCCTCCCTCCAGCACTGCTCACTAGGAATGTAAACAGTGCCCTTTTTATAAGTCATTTGTTTGGAGTAAGGTTGGTAAGATGATGCTTGCCGTAATAATTACAGCATTTTCAAAACCTATAACTGCTTACCCACAAAAGAAAAAAACTTACAACTAAATCTGTTATTTTGAAACTTGGAAGATCATTCTCAAATACATTTCTTAAATATATTTATCTTCCAAATGCTGGTGGCTATTGTTACTTCATTTTGTTGCTGAAATCATGACCAATGAATGAATTTTTTATTTGGTTGAGTAGATTTCAGTGAGTCTCATAGAGCCCATAGAAATCAGTTGCTTGTTTTGCAGAGAAGCTTGCTGACCTGGTTTAATGATGAGGATATGAAGAAGATGAATTCTTTTACTGTTAATTTGTTAATCCCACTTTAAAAAATGAACAAACAACCTTACAACGCTTTTTTTTAATGCAGTAAAAAAGTCTTTGGCTATCTAAATAGGGGAAATCCTGTCTGAAAAGAATGCAGAAATTGGAGCAACGGTGAAACTTCCTTAAACATTAAAGTGTTTTTACCCTGTTTGTATTTTGAAAGCATAGAGATAGAAATAAAAAAACATTGATAATTGTTTTTTCACCTGGGGAGTGAACATAATGAGAAACAGGACTTAGGTATTTTTTTCTACTTTTGCAATGTTCTGAATAAAGAAACTGTAGTGTGTGAGCAGTGTGGGAAATACCAAGTAGGAACAGGTGTTAAAGTACAGTCTAAGTTCCAGGACTTTATGGTTCACTACAAATTGCTTTCCAACTCTGTCACATAATCTGTGCACGGTGCCTGTGTTCAGGAATGGATTCCTGAAAGTGGGTTGGATGAGCTTCACGCATTGCTGAGTCAGAGGTGCTGAGATCACAGTCACAGCCAAACTCATCCAACCCTGAGTCAATCTCGGGCTGAAGAACGAATCTCAGGCCTGAACTGGGAGGAGGACAAGTTCCAATTTCTCGTGACTCTTATTGACTAAATCAACAGTGACAATGGCTTTAAACTCAGTTGATATGGTCTGTGAGGTGATTTACTGCAGATTGCTGCTTTAACTGTGTTGTTCCAGGTGTGTGTTTCTAGGTAATGAGCAGCAAATAATGGATGTCATTAGACAAAAGCCTGTGGTTTGAAGGTGCCCTCTTTCAGGGAGTGTAGGAGTGTACACTGTCAGGAAAATGCAATAGCCAATAGATAATGTTCAGTGGGATGCATTTTCAGAGTGTTTGTTGAGACCTTTCTGTAACCTGCTGGTAATGTTACCTCACTATTCTGATGATCATCTAAAAATGGCACATTGAAGCAGGAGTCAGATTTTCTTTGTGCTTTTTCATCTTTTTGTCTTGAAAAGTTTTCTTTACTTACTGTTTCCAAAGAGATTGTGCTTACTTTTGAGCATTTTCATCTTTTGCCTGGATACAAAATACCAGCAGGAAAATGCTGTGGAGACTTCCACAGGCAGGCTATGTCCACATCAGTTTTCCACATCTAGAGTGCTGGGACTGCCTAATTAAGAGCTAAATAGTTTGACCAGTTGAGATAATTTTCATTAAGTAGAATTCAGGAGTGAGTCATATCCCTCTCACATTGTCTTTTTTCTCCCTCAACATCAGAGCACTGCACCTGAAATCCAAGTAGTCTGCTGTGTTTTCTCCTTGGGACTTTGGAAATGAGTGATCATTTAGGTGGATCAGTAACTTCAGGTTTCATTTGGATGTAATAAGAGTGATGTATAAGTGAGATTTTGAATTTTTCTCCAGAGAATTCCTTTCACGTACATGTCAGAGGAAGTCAGCACATCTTCAGCTTTCAAATTCGAAGTATATTTCTTAATTTGTCTGATGCAACTCAGACAGGTCTTCAGATATTGCATAAGTTTCAATGTCAATTGTCCCCTTTTTCCCCCTTTTGTTAAACTTACCATATTTTTCCTATATATTTGAAGTGAGGGGTTTTTCTTGTTTATTTTTAAGAAAAGTTTCAGTGCATAGTGGGAATACAGTTTTGTTCTGGGTGAGTAATAGCTTATTACAGAGCAGAGAACAAAGCTTACAGAAATAAAGCCAAGGGAAGCTTTGTTGAAAATTATTCAGACAAATCCATCTTGGTTTTTGTGTGTTGCAGAAAGGAGTGAAATGATCAGGAACAGAAAACTGGAAGACTGTCTGAAGTCTTCAGCTGTCTCAGTCTGCTTTGCAAACTGCGTGCTCTGTCTTGAACCAGCATTTGCTTTCTGCCTGCTATGGCTGCTGAGAGCTTCTGCTGATGGTTTTTCATCTTACACATATCTTCTGTAAATTTTGGGTTTGACCATCTTAGTCTCATTTGTATTGGTGCCAAAATTGTGCTTCTCTCTGTTTGTGTTTATAGCTGCATTTGGCACAGAGGAATTCAATGCTTTCTTGACATTTTGTTGTTGAGACTTGTATTTTCCTCTCAGATGTTCCTCATGCCTTTAAGTTCTTCATACCCTACATGGTCACAGTTCTCCTCCACATCTGTTAAATTTTATTATATCTTCTTTGAACGCAGTTAATCTTAATCATACACAATAAATGCTGTGTGAATGCTTGGTACAGTGGTGGGAATATTTTCTGATCTCTTCCTGAAATACTTCAATAATATTTGATATATTACACATGATAGTGTGCCGCGGGGTGGGGGTGTCCCTGACCTTTTTTTTCTGTTTCTTTTTATCTGTAGTAAGTGTTGTTGTTAGTACCATAGTTATTGTTAATTTGTATCTTGTTATACTCATTAGTAAAGGACTGTTATCCCTCCCCATATCTTGCCTGAAGGCCGCTTAATTTCAGAAATTCGGAGGAAAGAGTGGGGGGTCCTGAGGGAGGGTTCTGCCTTCCCTAGCAGATACCTGTCTTCAACCCNTTTCTGATCTCTTCCTGAAATACTTCAATAATATTTGATATATTACACATGATAGTGTAAAACCAAAAACCATTTCAGTGTATGTATTGAGACAGGAAGGGTGCTTTGAGAAAATGAGAATTTGTTGCATTTTCTTTTGGTAGGTTGGATCATTTCAGAAGCAGGTACTTATTTATAAGTTAGGGTTAGCCAGGATGAGCAGTAGTTCCTCCTTTTCTCTTTTTATTTTTTTTTTTTTTGGTTGTTGTTGTTTCCAGTTGAATGTTGCTGCTGGTATTTCTGTGGGCAGTAGCAGCCTTTCAGACACGGGTGGTTGCAGCTGTTGTCGTTAAGGATCTCTCTCCAGGTGCATTTTTGTCTGGGGCAGCAGACACAGGCTGCTGCTCAAATGCCCAGAATCACTTTGAACGAGATGAACTCTTCAATATGCACCAACTGAGCCGTGTCGTCTTACCTCATTGGCCTCAGAAATTATTAGCTTTTAGTCAACAGTCTAAATGAGTTAATATTTGACTAGTGACCATAAATTTTCAAGGCCCCTGGATAGAAACATATGAGGACATGATTTCTGCCCTGAGGAATGACTGGGAAGTCATGTGTCATAACAGAATGCTCATAAAACACAGGGGCAATCAAGGGGATGAAAATCCCACTGAGTTGTATCCTGGTAGATAACTCCTTCTTTTGTTGGGTTTTCTGAAAATTTCCCTTTCCTTTGTTGCTGACAAACATGGATAACTGGTTCTTTCTTTTCCAGAGTTGTTTGTGTGTTTTACAGCAATGTACCCAGCACTACTAAGAGTTAGCCTTTATCTGTCCTAAAAAAGGGATTTATTTTTCAATTCCCTGTATCTTTGGGAAACAGTGAGGGTGAAGAAGATGAGATTTGCTTCTACTTACTGTTCAAGTGCTTTATCAAAAAAAGACATTTAAAACCCTCCAGTGTCATGAGTCACTGTCCAAGCTGCTGTTCCTCCTTCACACCTTGCTGGCTGGTTTGATCCAGTACCCCACCTCTGGGCACAGGCAGATAAACGTGTCTACCATTACTTCTAATGCATATGTCCCTTACAGCAAGAAAGTATTTACATCTAGGTTTTACAGACTGAACAGATGGCCTCATCTTTTCCTTTTCTGTGTTTTGGTGTAAGTGTGCACGTTGGATGGGATTTTGTGACTGTGACACTTGAAAAACTAGCAGCTGTGAAGCGCTCTAACCTTAAATGAGATGCAGCTTGAGGTTCCCCACAGATCTTTACTTGCCTGTTTTTCACTAAAATTGGAGGCTAGATTTTTGGTGCTTCTGCAAAGCTTTATTTTCCTTTAACTGTGCTGTATTTGGCCGTGAGTTTCTGGATTGGTAGACTTCTGACTGCATTAAGACTGCAGGTTTGATCTTGCAATGCAGCTATATGTCTTTTTCTCATGGTAATTTCTGCTAATGTGCTCTTTGATAGAGCAGCATTATTGCTGGTATCTGTGAACCATGTGTGTTATCAAGCATATCTTTATGGTTCTCTGGACGAGGCTTTGGTGACCATATGGTGTCAGTTTAATTAACTTTTAAATGTGTAAATACAGTGGTCTAGAAGTGTGTAATGAAGGATCTTCTGTGTCCATTTCCATTCTAGCTCAGCAGTACATGAAAATGGCAGTTAAACAGCAGCTTCATCCAAGAATGTGAATTGAGGGTATCTTTTTAGCATTAGTCGGCAGCTGTGATAAATATTAAGCATTTTTGTTGTTGAATTAAACATAGAAATGATACCTTGAATTGTGAGACTGTTCTGGCCTCTTGGCTGCTGAGCCCAAATTTTTCATGGAGTGTTAAACTACATATAGATGCCTTATCTTGTTAAAACAGTGCTGCTGTTTCCAATCGCAAACCCTAATGTGCAGACTTGAGGATTTCCAATGCCCTTTATCTTCACTAAATCCATTTACAAAATCTGAAGTAACTAACATTATACATGGAGTTATTCCAGTGCTATTCATTGAACTCGTGTCCCCATTTTTTTGGGAAGATTTTATGGCAAGGAAAATTGTGAGAGGGCTTCTTAAAATGGGAAGTTGTATGTAAAGATATATGTAACAGGTCTCATCTTCAAAGGAACCAAAGAATGTAATACCAAATTCACTCGCTGTTGCTAAGCTAAGTTTGGTACTTGGTAGGCAACACTGCATTTCAATATTAGTAGCTGTTCTGGCTTTCTCTTCTGCTTAAGATAACTCTGTGTTTCTTGTTTTGGTGGGATGAAAAACCATCAAATGGCCACGCCAGCTCTGAATGATTGTTGACCTCGTGTTATCAGCCAGCTCAGATGTGACACGTTAATTTTTCCCCATGTAGTGCGTTGGTCCTGGCTGGACCCCAGGCACTACCAAAGTCCCTCTCTCACTGCCCTCCACAACTGGACAGGGAAGAGAAAATGTCACTGGGGGTTCGTGGGTTGAGATAAGGACCAGGAGAGATTTTCTTCTCAGATATGTTATCCCAGAGGCTTACCACCATTTCTGATTGTCCCAGCCTCAGCCAGCAGCATGTCCATCCAGGAGCCAGCTGGACACAGCAGAAGCTTCCCACAGCTTATCACAGAAACCATCCCTGTAGCCCCCCACTACCAAAACCTGACCCCACACCCCCAACACCAGCTTCCCTGGATTTCTGTGTGTTCTTACAGAGGCCGTTCAGTGTGTCTGATTGGGGGCCCAATCCCCATGTGCTGAATATTTGAACACTTACTCAGTTGCTGTTGGTAGGATGGGAAAGTCTGTCTTTACTAAACACAGCTCTCGTGGCACGTCACCAGCTCTCCCCAGTGTGGGTAGAGAATCAGTGGAGCCCTTTTGGATTGCTTTTCAGGCTGCTGCATATCCAACAGGGTCAGAGCCTTATTAACGAGAAGAACGTGCAGCCACGGACCAAAGAGATTCAGCGAGTGTAACTAATTGATGCGTGGGGATTGTAGGTCATATCTGCATGAGACACCAGCGATGACAGAGAATGATTTCACCCCAAACAATGGGCATGTTCCGTGCCGAGCTGCCACAGTGCCCCACTGACCTCCGTGGCGTCAGCACCTCTGCCGGGTATCAATAAAGGATGCTGCCCTTTGGGAGCCGCGGGAGCCGCTGCTGTCAGCTGACACGAGAGCACGCGGGGCGGAGGGGCCGCTCGCTGCCACAGGAAACTAGGTCATGGCCAAAAGTAGCCTTGGCTGCCTTTGTGGAAGTGTGCCTGCGAGAGAGGAGTCAGCTGAGAAAAGAGCTCGCACGGTTTTGCGTTTGTTTTTTTTTTTAGCCCTTCCTTGCTGTGGAGCAGCTGGCACTACGTGCCGTGAAATGCGTCTGCTTTCCAGTATTTCTGCATAAAATATTTTTAGAAGGGAATATGCGGCTCTTATTTCTGCTTAAGGGAAGTGGCAGATGCTTGTGGCCTTTTCATTGTCATTAGGAATTTAGAATTTAATTAGATCAAGTGTTTTTAATAAGGATTTTTTCTTCCTATTGCTTTCTTAACTGGAGTGTGGGTGAAACTGGATGGTGGGTGTGTGTCAGGGAAACTCAGGTTGAGAATAGTTTTGAACTTGAGCTATGTATGCAATATTTGTTCTCTCTTAAGCATTATTAATAATAAAAAATACATGAAAACAGGTACTTTAACTCATTTTGGGATTCATTCACTCCTGCTATCTCTTCCTGTGAACATCGGCGCCCGTTTGTGGCATAATGGTCATTTCCATGGCAACAAACTGTGTGATGGTGCTTGGAAAACTTTGACTTTTGATGGAGAATAAATAAAAGGAGATTCACCCACATGCAAGATAATCCTGTTTTCTTGTGAAATTAAGAACTTGAGAGGAAAAAGATGATATTACACAGTTTGCCTCTATCATGTTCTTTTACACTTTCCTGGGTAATGTGTGGTGTTTCAAGGCTGAACCTCCTGGAAGTCCTGGTTGTGGACTCTGTCCTCTGTGGCTGCTCTGGGTGCACTTGCCAGACCCTGTCGCCTGTTCTTGGGCACTGAGCAGTTCTTTGTAGCACATCATTATCTGGCTTTGCTGTTCTAAGGCTCCAAAGACTTCCTTTGACAAAACACTAAATCCCCCTCTCGCCTTGCCACACAAGCCAAAGCAGAGCTGCTCCGGAGGGCAGGAGTCGACATGCCAGGTCACTTCTTCAAGAGAGGCCTGGTAGAAGGACAGCCTGTGGCAATAAAAGTTTGTAATACTCATACAGCACTTCACTACAGAGTTCTCACTCCAGGCACTGTTTCAACTCCTGTATGACAATCCCTGGTTTTTATTTACTGTTGACATGAGACTGTAAGTGCTGGTCTCTGTGGGGAGCAGATCCAGCACGAACAGCTGATGCACCATGAGTAACTGAGGCTGAAAAATAACCTTTTTCCATATTATGGAAAGCTATGACCTGAAATACCATACTATTTCCCTGGGTGCAGAGTGAGAGTCCGAGGACTTGGCAGCGCTTCTAACAGTACATCATAGGTTGACAAATGAAACAGTGCACTGCAGCTTTTGCTACCTTTAAAGTCTTCACAGCAGTTTAGTCTGTCTTTTCTGCAAAATTTCTGTCAAAAGGTATAAATCTGAATCTTCAATCATGCTAAACTATTTCTTATGGAACTGTTTCTATTTTTCTTTAAAGATGCTCATATGTTTTGGGAATAGCTCAGGTCTGCCAGGAGGATAGTTTAAGGAACTTCCTTGAAATTATCAATGTTTCCACTGTTGTATTTCTAAAGAAGCTTTTTCTGAAACATAATTTTTGGGCTGTTGCACAACATGTGCACAGATGGATGCTGCTTTGTGTTAATAGTTGTTTAGGTTGAACAGATCTGTCCAGGATCAGATGCTCGTTTTGGCAACTCTGCAGTTCCCCTACTATTTCTTTCATAAATGTGTTCTTGTAAGAAGAAAAATAAATAAATAAAGCTTTGCATTCCTTTAGTAATTTCAGAAGCTCCCACTGCCTTTGCTGTCCTTCTTTGTACCCCTGCAGTGGGCAGATATTGGAGCGTTTTGAGTGGGGTTTTTTGAGAATTCACTTAAGGAAAAGCAGTGGTACTGGTCTTCTATCACATAACTAAATATAACCAAACCTGGTCTCTTTTTTTCCCTTCCCATCTTATTCCTACTAGCTCTCATTGCTCTTCCTGCTAATAAATTAGAGAGATGGTTACCTTTCTGGCAGCAAATGAGCCTGCCAGTTGGTTGAGAGCAGTTTGAGAAGCGCCTTCCTATAAACGAATGAGTCCAGCTGTCATAACATGTACTCTGTAAAACAAGAATATGAATTTTGATTAGGCACAGAAAGCCCCCTAACTTAGGTTCACACTTTTCTTTGTTGCTCTTTGCCATAATGATTGAAGTAGCAGTGTCGGCGCCAGGACTGGCAGATCTCCACTCGTTGCTGTTTATAAAGAGCTGTCCGGGTTATAAAAACCTCCCTAATCTCTTCAGGTGCATGTTTTGAGAAGAGAAGCGATTGTTTCTTTTAAAAGGCCTGTGCTGTGTGTGCTTTTAAGGATCCATTTGGCAGTGAAACTGTCTCTGACAGCTGATACAATCAAAGGCTTTGTGTTTTAGAAGTCTCAGATCCTGACTCAGCCTTGCAGCGTGTGGGGCTGGGCTTTGGTCTCCAGCTGGGTGCCACAGTAAAGCACTGCCTGACCATCCCAGTGGGCTGTGCTGGTGAGGTCACCCAGGTTGTGACGTGCCCTGTCGTGCCAGTGATGTGCCCAAATCACACCCTGGGTCCATGGAACGACTGGAGGCCTGGCGTGTTATGAAGGCTCGCTGTTATTTTGGGTGTGTTTGCAGCTTCCTTGTCTTAGGGAAGGCTGCAGGACAGGAGCAGCCTGATTGTCCAGAAACGTTTCCCAGCCTGACAGCTCTTCTCTTCGCACGTCAGAAAACCCTTCCAGAGAGAGGGCAGCAGAAAAATGCCACAGACATCCTTCTGATGAAGCGTGGGAGAGCTGGAGTGGCTTAGCTTGCAGTGTCCTCTCTAGAGCTGAAGAACATTATCCCAGCCTTGGCTGTCACCTCAGTGGAATGGTTACCTGGGGGTTAAGTGGCTGAAAATCCCTCCTGGGACTCCCTTCGTGACCCAAGTGCCTCCCCAGAGAACTTGTGCCTCCGTTTCTCTTTATTATTGCTGGCTGTCGTGTGAGCTCTGCTGCTTACATTTCCTGAGTAAAAGGAAAATTACAGTTATTTCAGAAAAGGCATCGAGCTTGATTGCCAGAATGGTTTGCTGGCTTTATGACTTTCATCCGAGGTCCCTGCTGAATGCCCTTCTGAGCAGCAGCAATGATCTTTGCCTCTTAGCTTTTCGTGCAAACTCCCCTTTCAGTCTGTGCTAAGGGTTGTGCAACTCGAGCTGATTCCCCACGGTTAGCACTGTGCTGTGTCAAATCCAGCCCTGTAAACAAACGTATCCCAGTTCTCAGGCTCCCTGAGCCTTGTTTTTGTGGGCTGTGACTTGAATTCCCAGGGTTCTGATGATTCAGATAACTTGCAATATATTATGAATAAATTATGTACTGTTGAAGTCCTAAGAGTGATGTTACAGTTTTCTTTTATTTCCATGGTTACAATCTGTTGTGATTAATTTTTTTAATGCTTTATTTTCTTTAGAAACTAGATGCCAAATCACTTATAAAGCTGAATTTTGCTAAAAACAGTGAAGGTAAGTGCAGTCATTTTCTGTGGTGGTATTTTGTTGTTTGGTTTGGTTTTTTTTTTCCTTAATGAATGTTTTAATAGATTCTGGTTTGTCTTACTCATGGTGAACTTAAGTAGTTTGTGTTCTCTATCATGGTTTTTATTTTTTGTGTAGAATAATTGCTTCTTGTGAGTGATATGTTTACCTTCAAAGTTCCATTTCTGTTTTTCTATACACTGGGGAGCTGTAAATTATTCAGCAATTTCACTTTACTATAGCTGCTACTGCATTAAGGTAACGTTTACTTTAAGGAAAGAATCAGAAAAAGTGAAATTTCTGTAATGTTATCTTATTTCCAACTTGCCTGTGGCAATATTTGCTGTTCACTTGGTTTTGAACAGCTTTTTGTTTATAAAAGGGATTAGACTTAAAAAAGCACGTGGGATTTCATGAATAGAAGCACGCAAGACAGCTGTCTCGAGTTTTATTTCTGCAAGATATAAAATCAGTCTCCTAAGAGAGCATGGTAGGAACAAAAGAGAAGATTGGAGATGAATTCATCTTCTACAAAGCATATAATGATTTCTTTGAAATGAAAATGGCTAAGATTAGGTGGGAATAAAATTCTGGAACGTCTGTCTCCTTATGTTACCAAAATCTATGGATTACAAGGTCTTTTCTGTAGCTGATGGATTTCTTCTGCGCCTTGTGTTCCATCTGTCTCAAGAGCAGGGTGTTAAAAATCGATCAATAGTCAGTGTGGCCAAGGCTTTTGAAAGATACCATGACATTGTGCTTTCCCTAAAGAAGTCCAGCTCACAATGCTGGGGTGGAATGACAACAGCCATAGAGTTTTAGAAGCCTTTTCCTTAAAAGGTGCATTCTGTGTAATTAACCAATCAAGGGAAAATGCAACAAAAGACAAAAATTAAATGTTTCATTTCTGTCTGCCAGCGAATTTTTCTCTAAATCATAACATGGAGTGGTTGCTACATATGTAGCATCTTCTCTGTTCACACAGGAATATGATGTAAAAGGTCTTTGGGCATTGCAGCTTCTCATTTAGTGATTACTTATGAGTTGAGTACCTTCTATCCAGATCACCATGTGTGTGCCCTCAGCAGTTTTGCTTTTCCTAGGACTGAGAATATGGTGACTTGTTCTTTTTCCTGAAGCTGGAACGAGGCCTCACGTTTCACCAGTGTGTTTCTGTATCCATCATGGATATGATATGGTTGGGCCATACCCTTGCAAAAATCCCTTCCTAAACTTCTTGGGTTTCAGTCCCTTGTGGCAGTGGCTTTCCTTCAGCCCTGGTGCCATTAACAAAAGCGTCCTCAGCTTTGACTTGTGCAGAGGGCAGAGCTGCCTCTGGTGGCACAGGGAGAGGTCAGTCTCTGCAGGTGTTTGCCTCCCCTGTCCCTGCAGGTGCTGTGAGCAGCCTGTTCTGCCTCCCTGCTGGTTTTGATTTTCAAATGGTAATTACGAAAAAAAGAACCAAATAGACCCAACTTATTTCAAAAATCTCACCCAAAGCCCCAGGTCTAGCAAACTGATCAAGTATTAATAACCTTCCTCTAATTGCTTTCTGCTGAGATTACCCAGACATTTTTCTTTTTCCTCCTACATTGCCTCCCATCAGTTTGCTTGCTGTTGACTTGCTTAATATTTATGCTGACCCTCCTGGGAAAATTCACAGCTTGATTAGAGCAGAAGCTGGGTTCCTTATTGAGTAACGTGTTCAGATTTAATGGCTTTCTGCTTGCCACATTTGAATACAAAATGCTCCCCTCTGCTTAAAGCACAGCAGCTGTTGTGAACTCTTCTGTAGGCTTTGAGCCAAACTTTTATTTCTGGGAACGAGAGTGATACAGAGCACTGGACATATTACAAGGTGCAGGCTCATGTTATCAATAGATCTTTGATTACAACTGTAACAATTACATTGTGATATTTAATAAATATCAAGCAAGTTGGACAAAGTTCTGTGTTAGGGAGTTGAAGGCAATAGATTTCAAAACTGCATTTTCCTTGCTTGTTTTATAGCTCTCTTAACTATTACTTTTTCTAGCACTTTTTCTGTCACCGGAGAATCAAAACATTATTAAAATGACATTAAATACACACTTTATGTAAAAAAAATTATGTAAATACCATCCACAGAGATCAGAGAAATTAGCTATTTCAAAACAATTACAGGTCTCCATGTGAAAATTACACTTTTTTCCCTCTATCAGGCAAGTACCACTGTCCAGTGCTGTTTACTGTATTTACGAATAACTCCCATATTGTTGCCATCAAGACTACTGGAAACGTGTTTGCCTATGAGGTAGGTTTTCTGTTGTATTTCATTATTAATATTTTATACTTGATGCATTTCAGTCAAAATTAAAAAAAGGTTTTAGAAAGACAGGTAAATTTTATTCTTGTTTTACAGCCAGGGAAGTTAAGGGACTGGCGATGAACTGACTACACAAATTGTTGTCCAACTTTAGCCTTCAAAATAGGAACAACTTTAGAATGTGAATTAAATAGTATTTCTAAAGCCTTTTCTTAAGTTGATCTGTATGTATTGAATGTTGTGTTTCAAAATGAGTAGCTTTTATATGCTTCTCTGTTGAATTAATAGACAAATTTTCTGTTGTCTTCTTTCTGATACAATGTCATCACAAAAACACAAATTGCCACATTTCTATTTATATCAGTGAATAAAAAAGAGCATTTTAGCTGGAGCTGGGGGAATAGGAGAAAGAATGCCTTAATGGACACTTAAACTGCATTTTTATTTGTGTTTTGTGAACATTTATGTAAACCCAAGTGGAATTTTAATCATGACTTCTTTGCATAGTCCTTACTGTAAAAGCAAGGTTTATTTATTTTTTCAGTAGCAAATAATTCCCTCAATTAATGAATCCAAATCCAGTGTTGTAAAAAGTCTGAACACTGGAACATCTGCTTTTTGAATTCTGATGGGACATTCTGATACTGAGGGAGGAACAAGCTGAAACCATTGCAGTCAAGGAAAAGCCTGAATTCATCATGGTTTTGGAAACTTCCTGTGGTGTAGTAGAGCTGTTCTCACCTGTGAGAGCAGTCTAGATCAGGTTAAAATTCTGCAAAATTCAGGTTAAAATTCTGTTCCTTCTGCAAGCAGGATGCTTTGGCTGCTGGGGTTAACAGGCAAGGATGAGTTTAAGAGTGGTGTTTGTTGAGCCCTGGGCAGTACTGCTGAACTCTTGCTCAGTTTGCTGCAATGTGCAATACTGGGCTTCCTGAACGGGCTGTGCCAGGAGGATTTGGGCCCCATGTGGTACCACGTGAAATAATAGCAGTTACTGGTTTAGTATAAGCATGGAATTGATTTATGGGCTTCTGGAGGTACTGGACATTATCACTTCCATCTAAGGAGCACAGAGGACATTTGGGTAAATAAGATAGATTCAGGGGTCTTTTGCAGGTAAGAACTTAGAAATGGAAATCAAGATATTTTTTATTTTATTTTGGCAGTACTTTTATGATTAATTTTGTTTGAATGATAGACATAACTACGGAATGGAGACTGTAAGGTCCCTCAAAAAAAAACAACCCAGCAAACCACACAAAACTGTCAAGTTTTGTAAGGATGAGAGACAAAAGCTTCTCATTTGTTGAAGTCCACAATGAAAATATTGCAGCTACCAGTTGAGAATGAGGGTGAAATTGTTTTCTTAATGATTTGGTCTTCAAGATTTTATTGGTATCACCTATTTACTTGTAATATTGACACACAAGAATCAGATTTTTGATATCTGTGTCTTTTGCCTGGCTTTTAGGCAGTTGAGCAGCTGAACATAAAACCGAAGAGCTACAAGGATCTCCTGACAGATGAGCCCTTCACTCGGCAAGACATCGTCACGCTGCAGGTGAGCTTTTCTCTCTGATACACCTTCTACCATACAGGGTTTTATTCTGCAGAGGGTGAAGTGCTGCTCTGTGCCCTGTTCTAGCAGGAAACCTGAGTAACTGAACAGAGAAACTTCACTGTATTTTCTTTGTTATCCAGATGAGCCACAAAGATTCCATGTGACACAATCTGGATGAGTTGTAACATGTTCTGTGGTATCAAAAGAAACAATCTTTAGAATGTAAAGTATTTAAACTTTTAGGAACTTGACATGTTACATTAAGACTGAAGTGATTGTCCATCTTACTTTTCCAGAGATGCATAAAAGAGTCAAAGGTTCAGAAAAGTGTTTTCCATGGAATGTTTCTCTAAATGTAGATCTCTAAATGTAGAGTAATGCAGCAAACCAGAGGACTTTCTCTGATTGCTTGTTTGGAATGTTTTGATTCTTGATTGATACCAATGTTGGTTCTCTGCTGATTTTAAGAAAATTAAAACCTAAGTTAAAAGAGCATTGTGAGTTTTACAGTGTAAAAGACAGTTATTTACAGATGAAGTTTAGTATCAAAAGATCTAAAACTTAGGGTTAAAAGTAGGTACTTCTAAGCTTGCATGATTTCAGGAGAGGGGAAAAAAAGATTCCTGGATCATTATTATTGAAATCATGAGTTAGTATGCATCTCATGAACACTTAATTGCCACTAGCCAAGACCAATACAGTCTAATTCAAATAGAAAAATATTTTTCATTTATGTCTAAATTTAAATAAAGTGTAACCCTTGTTCCCTACTCCCCAGTGCTTAACAGCATGCTTTTAAATTTTTTCCTCTGTTCCTTTGGGCTTGTTGGTGTTCAAGCTAATGCAACAAAGTAAAATGTTTTTATTCCAATGGATGCAAAAAAATACAGCTTTTTTTCTGATTGAAAGCTCCCAACAGATTGTTATTTCTGTGTAACAGCATGGTTGCTAATGGATTTGAAAAAGTAAAAAAAGACAAGTGTCTAAAAACGTGTCTGTGAACTCATATGTAAAACCAAATTATTTTGAACAAACAATTGAAATGTGCAGTCCCTAAAAAAATATTGTTGTATGTAGGGTTGGAATTGAATGTATGTATAAAGAGTGTGTTCCTGTTGCTTGCCTAACTTTGATTATTCACAGCTGCTCTAGTCCTCTAAATCTCAAAGTGCAACATCTAAAAATTTAGTTGTTCCCTAAGTGAGTTTTTATCAATATTTTTCATCTTCACTCTTGACATGTTGGGTTTCTATTTTGCTTGGAGGAATATGTCTAATATGAAATGAAGTAGATTCTGATAGTTGTGCAGTCCAAGGTCACGGTCACACATTGCCTGCACCTCTCCCACTTCCATTTAGGGTGGTGTTCATGAAGTGGGAGTAGATTTGATCCTCTTACAGAAACAGTTCATTGTGCATTGGTGTTAACTTCTGCACTGTACACTCTTGTGGTACACTCTTCTTAAATAAGCTTAGAAGTAGCAAAGACACCCCCATCTTGGGATTGGGCTGCTAGAGGTTTGACCATCTGAATGCTGTTGACCAGATAAAGTTTGACCTTTTAGCAGATCCGTTTTTAAATATTTTTTCCAGAATTATTTTTAACAGTCTAAGATGGCTCCAGGCTGTTGAAGGAGAAGTAAGAGCCGTTTACTGCACTGCACAACACCCACTGCAAACATTCACATAGAACTTGATTTCCCCTATTCAAATTCTGCCCTACCCTGACTTGCTTTGTTGAGGCCAGGATTCAACCTGAAGTGGCATGACTAGCCTGGGTATTAGAATTGCTTATGTAGATGTGGTAGAGAAATGTGTTGTTATTTTCTCTCAGTGTTTTCTTCATATAAATTATTGAAAGACAGACCAATGTCTCCTCTCCAAGCTCTCTTGTTGACAACACTGCAGGCAGCTCGGTGGCTTCAGGCTTCACACTGCCAAGCTCTACCACCTGTGGCTCTGTTTCTTAGCCAGAGTTCATGACTGCAATCTGTTGTGTTTCATAGCTCTACTGCAATTCTTTCTTCTCTTAAAAACCTTTCAGTTCCGTGTTGAAATTTATCACTTTGTTGTTTTCTCATTCCCCCATGTAAATTGAGTGCTGTGGTATCCAAGAAAGCTGGAATTGAGACCGAGTTGGTATCACTGACCCTGCTATTTGACAAAAAAGTAGATATAAAGGAATCTGCTATGAAAAACATTCTTTGCTTTGCAAATAACAGCTGAATAGGGCTGTCTGTAATAGCTGTGTTTAGCAATAGAAAATAGCATTTCCAGAGGCTGACTCTGAATGTCCTAGGAAACAATTGGGGTACCTGTGATGGTAGTGAAATACAATGTGATGAGTGGAAAATATGAATGATGTATGTTTACAGATTATTTGTATGATCACATTTTTCCTTATTGATACATAAAGGACAATCCTACATCTGCTTGGATTTTACCAGAATAGCTATTGACCTCAAACTTGGCTTCTCTCTCCAAATATATATAATTAAAAACAAAACAAGAAGGATTTGCTCTTTTCAGAGGAGGCAGAATTGCATAATATGCTTTTCCTCTTTTTGGTGCTAAACATTATTCAAACACGAGTCATAATCCACTCTGTTATCTTTTCTGCTAAGCACCATCTCATCTGGTTGCTTTGAATTTAGTAGCAGTTATTTATGTGCTATTTACTTGCTAAAAAGGACAACTTGTTTTTTTTATTCGAAACTAAAAAAAGCAGAATCACAACTTTAGTTGTTAAAAATACTGTCTTAGGTCTATGATGTGCTTCTCTTTGTACAGGAATCTGCAGTGCTTCCTACACATAGTCCATATACAGAAATTACTTTTTCCCCTGTTGAAATGCAGATGTCCTGGGGTGAAGCATGGCAGTTTGTCATCAGCATATGGCCACATTATCCAGCCAGTCAGGGCAGGAGGTAAAGAGTAATACCATATCCTGGAGTGCAAGATACATTAGTAGTACTGGAATAGAGTTATTCAGGCAGAAGAAGTCATGGATTCTAGTTTAGTATTTTGTTGCTGATGACAGAAATTCACATGACATTATTCCATAGGATACCCTTCCGAGATACAGCACTCCTATTATCACTGGGTTTTCAGACTGTAGTTCTTTACATTAAAGTTTAACTTTTCTTGTCTTAGCTTTATGATCTTGCTACAAACTCAAGTCAAGCTTTCCATCTTCTGCAGTGCAGATCTTACATTTTTCCAAGTTTCTCTCTCCTTACTGTTTCAGATAATTTTTTCCCAGTTGTACTGGTTCATGTCTCTTTGAAATGGAATTTGCTGTTGTGTGTTTTCTATGTTTCTCATAACTTTAAACCCATTTGTATTCTTTACCTTGATCATGACCAGCTCAGCCTAACTCAGCATCCCTTGAAAATGTCATGAATGTGTTCCCAGCTGACAGACAACTTAAGTACTGTAAGATTAATTAGTTAAGATTAATTACACTTAATGGGTAAGGCAGGATGTAAAGCGCCTGGAGATCTGTGGGACAGGGTGTCTTAATGGAAAAGCTGATATTGTTAACACTTGTTTGCAGGGTTCTTACCTCCCTCTTCTGCTTGCCATTCTCGTGCACTGCTGTTCATCATTTCACTTTGCAATTGGTTTCAAAGTAGGATTGAGCACAGCTTCTGAAATAATAGTGCATTAGACCTCAATTCAGATCTAAGTAATTCTTCCAGTCTTATGTTTTACAGGTTTGCAACTAGTATTCAGTCTAAATGTTTAACCTAATTTGAAATTATCTTCCAAGTAAGTTTTTGAGGGATTGACTGCTAGATCTCGATGTCTTCTGTCAAATATCTATGTCAAAATCTGGTAGAAATTATCATTTATTAATGTGAATGTAAATTCCATGTGTGTTTCAATCCTATATTAGGCAAATAACTCTTTGTGTAATGATGTGGAACTTCATGGCAAGCAGATAAATAGCTGTCATCTGAATTCCCCCATGTACGACCAGGCAGGCTGAAGCAAGTGTCTGCCCCAGCTCTGGGTGGAGAGAGGAACAGGGTCAGGTAGTGCTTTGCTGGGCACAGTGGTGGATTTCCCATCCCAGCAAGTGTGAGAAGTCCTGAGGAGAGCAAAGTGAGAATGCTGGAATAGCCAGCATTCCCCTCCCATTTGACAGGAAGTGTTCAGAGCAGTGAAGAACAATTTCCCCTTTAGCACCCTGTCAATTTGTCATCCTCCACTGTGGCTCTGTTCACAAACAAGAAACAGACTTAAGTTTGTGAGGATACAGCAGAAATTATTCCTGCTCTGGAAACTCTTCAAAGCTATTGCTGAGCTGTTTGCTGGCGGGGGATTTAGTGAGAAATGTGGCTGTGCTCAGTGGCAGTGCTGCAGGTGAGGCAGAGGCACAAGTGGGGATTCCTCCTTGCCTAAGGAATTGCAATAAAGCCCCTGCCCTGCAGTGCCAGGGGTAGCAGGCACAGTGCTCTGGTGGCAGCCTGCAGAGAACCTTCCCTGGTAGATGCAGGCTAACAAATGCATCTTCTTTGCACTGCAGAAATGGAGGGGGGAGAGAAGAAAACAACAAGTCTGGGTAAATGCTAACAGTTTTGCTGCTGTTAAAGGGGAAAAAAGCCTCATACAGCATGTTATGTGCCTCCTTATGTCAGTTTTATTGTTTCTATATAACCTAATCAGCTGTGGACAAGACATGGCTCCCGACAAGCTGTTAAACACCACTGACATTTGTGGCAGGAAGCACAGCTAATGAGCAGAGCTGGAGGTAGCTGAGCTGCACACTGTTAATTGATATTTCACTCCTCAGCTATTCCTCATTTGCTCTTTGTGTGACAGAAGGTCAGAGCAGATTTCCTCACGGTTGTGGGTGAGGTCTCTGTGAGGGAGAATCCTGCACCAATGGACGTGCAGAGTAGCGGGTAAAGAAGTGGGACATGGTCAGCACATGAGGCTGACAGTCCTGAGGATAATTAGGGATGCAGCATGGCCAACCAAATGGTAAGAGAGAAATCAGGACTCAAAGAAATCACACAGTCTAAACCTGCTGGTTTTAACCTGCTTTTTGGGGGCTTGTATGTGGTACATGAGATTAACAGAGTTCAAGCTGTTTCCCTGAGTAGGTAAAACCAGAAAATGACTAGAAAAAACCAAGTGGAATGAAATTTGAGATTACTGTTTTCAGAGCTCAGCATTCAGAAAAACATTAAATATGAGATTTTTAATAGTGGTGATAGTTAGCAACCCTTTGAAGTCTATATCTGCGCTAGTAATTTGCTAAGCTGAAGTTTATGGTTCATAACCTTAATAAGAAAAACCCTGAGACTGCCAGCCATGGTGTTTTGAATACATATTTTTGAACATGCTAAGACAAACAAAAGTGGGCCATGGTTCATCTTCCTTTCTTGTTTCTGTGCACTTACACAGAACTTATTTCTTTGGGTCTATGGGCTCCAGGCCTTCATCTTAACAGGATTTGGAACATCCCCATGAGTCCAGCCTTTCTCTGCCCAGGAGAGGCAATTAATTCTTTAGAGCTTGAGGCTTTGACAATGTGAGTGTGTCTGTCTGCCCATCCCTGTGGCATCTTGTTCTGATTCTGTGCCCAGTAACTGTCATGGATGCAATGAGAGGAGCTTGGCAGGCTAATTATTAGTGTTTAGACAGTTTTCTTCCTGAAGTGTTATGTCTAAAGACTGTGCAAACTTACAATATTTTATAGTCTTACCTTTAAAAAATGTGTATCTCCTGTTGTAGGACTTTGTACCACCAGTAAGGAAATGGTTTGTGTTTTCTGCAGCACAGGTTGGACTTGTCAGATGTGTTTCTGCTCTTGGGGGCAGGTAGAAGCAAATGGTATCTGGTGTTTGACTTAGTATTCACTGCAGTACTTTCACAGTGTGCTAATTCTGATTCACACTAATTCTAATCAAACTGATTCTAATCAAACCGATTCCAATCAAACTTCTCTTAGTATCTGAGGATGCTGTATTTTAGAGGGAGAAATAAACATGTCCTAGGTGTCCTGTACAAGATGATACTCAAATTTCAAATTGAGGAGCCCAAAATGAGGAGGGGTTTTTCCACTGACAGAGGGAAATCTCTTCTGGGGTAGGAGTGTGGGTTGTCCCCCTTCTCGATGTGTGGTGAGACTCTTGCTTTGCAGAATCAGGAATACAAGGGGCAGCACTGTAAACCAAACTTTGTCAAGGTTCCACTGGAACAGATGGCCCACGTGGATGTGATGGGAGGACCTTGTACAGAGGACCTGGGTCACAGTTCTGGGGTTTGGAGTTCAGCTCTCCCAGAGAGCAGATGGACCAGCTGCTCTGCAAGGAGAAGGAGCTGCCCTGTGGCCTCTGCTGACCTTCATCTGATAATGGGTGCACTGCCAAAGCAGGAGCTGGTGGTGATTTGGAGAGCCCTGAGAAATCCCCGCAAGGAAAGAGGCTGTAAACATTTTGCTGGGGTTGCTGGATGCCTGTGATTAGGCTGGTTAAGCCACATAGATGTTTGAATGAGCAGTGGCTGTTAAAGGCTGTGAACTAATCTGATTTGTGGTACCCTGAGCACAAGCCCCTGGGTTTTGTAAGGCACTGGCAGTTGTGATGTCCTTAATATATTTTTAAGCAATGAATACATGAAGAAGTTTTATTTAGAGGAACGTCATGAGAGTGTTTTCTGTTTCATTTTTACTGTTGCCTTCCCTCCTCTCCATGAAAAATCGGTTTCAGGAGTCAGTCTTGCCCTTCAGCTTTGGCAGGAACTGTAGACATGGATTGCTATAAATCCACTTATCTCTATTAATATTAATACACAGGTACTTTTTCTCTTTCTTGAAGGGATAAGCAGTCCTTCTTTCCTTCACCTTTTGAGGTAGTACATTTATGTGCAGAGCAGTGATCGCTGTCTTGGAAAGCTGCAGCTCCTGATTGCTGCAGAGTATTTGGGAGTGAAAACGTCTTGTGAAAACACACAAAGTTTTTTCTTTAGACTTTCTTCAAGTGTCTTGTTGACTGTCAGAAAGCAAGGCTCAAAATCATCTCTATTCACATATATAAATATGTATGTAAGGTGATAAATAATAAGCACACCTGAGTGCTGGTGTCAGAGGAAATAAAATTACTAAAAAATAGATCCAAATTTCCTAATTTTTAGTAGTTTTATTTGAAGATTGTCTGTTTCTAAAGCATAATCTTAAAGATGTAATTTTTTGGGGCAGTTTTTTTGTCTCAGTGAAGATCTATTGGAGGGGTATAGTGGGACAGGAAACAATAGAAAATTGTTATCTGGTGATTAGGAAAGGGGACAGCAGAAAGCCAGGAGGTCACATTAAGGTGCAGATTCACACAGCTTGATTTCATAAATGTGTTTTGGTTTTATTACCAGCAATAAAACTAAAAATGCAGTCTCTGGTGGAAGCATACCATTTCAGGGATGAATGAAAAGCATAATTAGATCATTTTATAAATTATGGAGCTAGCAGCTCTGCTTGTATTAAGTGTTACTTCTGGCAGAGATGAAATTGTCAAACTTTTTATCAACCATGGTAGTCTGAGAAGATTTGTTCAATTTTTTAGGATAATATATTTAATACTATTCATGTTAGGTCATAGGTTTTTGCATAATATGTTGCATTATTTTTATCCTGAACTAAAAACTATTGCATATTATTTTGTTAGTGTGGTATTTTAAAGTTTGCTTTCTGTAAGATCGACTTTCCATTAGTGACTGGGTGTCCTGGACTGATGTTTTGACCTTTCTGTGCTGCAGAGGAGCTTGAGGAGAAAACCTTGAAGTCATTGCAAGGAGAGGATTAAAGACTGTTTAATGACTGTATAAAGTAACCTAGATCACCAGTAGGCATTCCTTGTCTCACTCTCTCTAACAAAAGGTCAGAGTTCTGCAGAAAGTTGCCTAGAGATAGCATAAAGAATCACAGTTAATGGGCTGTGTTTTTTTTGCTATTTTCCTCCAGTGGTCACTAAATTGAATTTTCATAATAGCTTTTTTCTTTTTTCTTTTTTTTTTTCATCATTTTTAAACTTAGTTCTGTAAGCACTAGTAAAAAAAAAATAACTGTCAAAACAGTTCTTACTGCAGAGACTTGCTCTGAGGTTTTATTTGTATTTTGAAATGCATTGCAAAAGTTCACAGAGCATGTGCAAATCAGGCCTAGGATTATAAATAGCAGGAGATAGCTGATGTGCTTTTGCACAGATCTTAGACCAAAGCTCAGAACAAAGGAAAGAACCAGGGGATTTCGTTGTTCCTGCCCCTCTAGGACAGGGGAGACTCAGCTGAGTTCTGGTAGTAACTTCTGTAGGTGATATATGTGTAATATTATATTTGGAACTGAATTCCAGATCCCTAAGGAGTCTGCTGTGAACAGACTCATTGCTGATGTTGGTTGGGGTTGATTGCTTTATATTTTTTTCATCTTTCTGTGGTTTGGGGAGTATGGAAGTTATTCTGTCACTCCCTGCTTATTTATTACGGTGTCTGCCCTTCGGTCTGGTCTATTGCTTGGAATATGTGCCTACCAAGGTCTCTGATATTAGGTTTTAAATTGTTTTTATTTTCAGGATCCAACAAACCTGGATAAGTTCAATGTCTCAAACTTCTTTCATGTTAAGAACAACATAAAAGTAATTGATCCAGGTGAGGATGAATTGAAGGTAGGCTGAGAAAACGCCAACCCAAACATGCAAAAATCTGAAGATGGTGTTGTGGAATTGACTCTTTTTTTCTGGAAGGACATCTCTCAGTGGTTAGCTCATTATGCTCATATCTGGTTTTGGGGTTTTTTTAATCTACTGTTGTGCAAACAAACATCTATTTCTGTTTATCAGAACAAGTGAGTATTGGTCAGATATGGAATTTCTAATATCCAGCAAATAATAAGCATACCAAGACAGAGGACAAGTAAACTTGTAAAAATTAAATATTAAATTAAAATATTAACTAAATCAAATTCCACAGTTCAGCCATCAACCTCCTTCCCCTACTATCACACTAAATATCTGATCCTGGGATTTTTGTATCACAGGCCTGGCCATTCAGTGAGGAGATGAAGGACAGAAGTTTATATTGTACCAACTGCATTTTGTCTTTATTGTTCTATAAAAATTTTACAAGGCTTGAATTGACTTAGATAATTTTTAGTGGTTTCAAATAAATTTTCATGATAGGTGGCTTGATTTTCTTTTTTCTTGTACATCATAATGGCATTTATTGTGCTATATTTTAGGTTACACTGTTATTAGTGTTATGCATTGCTATTTGTCACTGTGTCTGGAGGAATATATATAGTTGCTAGGCCTTTTTTGTTAAAAAAAAAGAGTAGCATTAATATGTAGAAAATTTTGTGTAATTAGCTATTTAATAAACTGAAGGAGAACAAATACAATGTTTATTTTAATTCTGTGTGATTTAACTTTGTTCTACCTAGATGAAGAAAAAGCAAAATTAGATCCATCTTACTATTTGAAAAATACAAATACAGAGACCCGAGAGACTTTACTGGAGCTTTATAAGGAATTCAAAGGCGATGATATTTTAGCAGCTACTATGAAGGCTCCTGAAAAGAAGAAAGTGGATAAGCTGAATGCAGTAAGTTGACTTAATTTGTAGTTTGGTACTGATTGACTTCTTCACAAATGGTAATAGTTGTTTTTCTTCTTAGAGGCCGTATTGCAGTATAAACAAACAATCCTCCTTCTGTTTCCTCTCACACAGAAATTTGTCATAGATGAAAAGATGAAAATCATATCAGGATTCCTTAGACATGCATAGTATGTGTCAGTGAGTTTCTATTTGTTAAATCACTGCAAATGAACCTAAACATTTGAGAGCTGAATCACAATAAGAAGGAAGAATCCTGATGATGTGTTTATGTATGTGTTGGCAGAACCTTTTTCCCAGGTTGTAATCTCTCACTTTGAGTTTGTTTATCATTGCTTCCTGCATTTATTGGCAGGGAGAGCACACCTTAAGGGTAGTGCAAGTGAATCATTTCTGGTGTGGACAAATACATAAATCATCCACAGCTGCTCCTCCATTTTCTTTTTCCACTGGAATGCAGGGTTTAGTGGAATATTTTAAAGGATGTTCTTCCAGGTGCACGTTCATGGTTGTCAAGAGAAACAATTCATCTGCATCTAGATTTCCTACATCAAAGGCTGTTTCAAATGGGCAAGAGAGAATATTCTTCTGTCCTTTAATAATTCTGTGACGTGTGTGCCTACTTGCTTTGATTAGACTTACATGAAAACTAACAGCAGTGCAGCATACAGCTTTTAGTGAGAGGGCTTAGAGACAGATTAGGGAGTGTATGTGACCAAGGAGTAGGATCACAAGTGCCCCCTTTTTTGGGACATTGTAGTGCTAAAATAAAAAAAGATAAGTAAGGAGAAGATAAAAGAGGGCAGAGATAAGGATGAGCTGTACACAGGTCGGGGAGTTGGATTGTCAGCCTATGACGTGGATGGGCATAGCTGTAAACTTGCTTAGGATGCAGTGAAACCTTAGGGAGTGAGCAATGACCTGGCTGGACTCTTTACAGGCATTTCCCTGGAACTGCTAAACATGTCTCTGGGTTTATTAGATCTTTGTAATTTACTACAAAATCCACGTGTGACGTTAACATTTCCCTTCTGCAGAATTACAGAGCTCAAAATAGACCTTGGGAACCATGGGATGGTGCCTCTGCATGCAGCAGGGCCAGCTGTGGGAGGGGCTGGTTTGCTCTCCCCTACAGTATTTCTGTGATTCATTGCATTTTCCTTCCACTCAGCAGTACTGGAGACTTGTACAGATATCTTGGCAGAAATACTCCTTGCCTATCTCTACCCATGGACATGCAGATAAATTCTGATGATAGAATCTTTGCACAGTGATGTATTAAACTGTAGTGGAAGCATTAAACCCCTTTGGCTCAGGCATGAGCAGCCTTAACTACAGTTTCATCAGAGCAAATGTGGGCAACAGATGGAGAATTATTGCTGCACTGGGTATTTGTTTCTTTCAGTAAAGCCTGCCTTCAGAAGGATGGCATTTATGTGTTATGTAGTATCTTTAGATAAATTCTAAGATCTAATGTCTTTTTCTCGTGCTTTTTCCACTGCAAACAGGCTCACTATTCCACTGGAGCTGTAAGTGCTTCCTTCACCTCCACTGCAATGGTGCCTGAAACTACCCACGAAGCAGGTACCAGAACTACCTACCTACAAACCTTTTATTTATTTCTAAGTTTCAGTGTGCTCCTTAGCACACATACATTTATGAGAACTGAAGGAATGCATTAGTAATTGGTCAGTGCTGATGCCATCGAAATATATTCCCTGACTAGATATATCCTTACTTTCCAGTGAGGTTGTTCTGAAAATACTGGAGAATTATGATCAAGCTTTGGCTTTGAATGACAATTACTTCTTTTGAACCAAAATTATTGAGACATCTTCTATGCCCAGGGATGACAAATTGACATATTCCCTTTTCTAAGTTAGGAATTAAATATAATTTGTCCTCAGATACTATACAAAACCTTGCCCACCTTTTTGGCCTACCCCAGTATTAGAACAACAGCAGATTTTGTAATAGTAACTTTTACTTTACTGCTTTTCACATGAAAATACATTTTAATACAATAGTTTTCCTTTTGTTTTAGCCTAAACACAAGTGTGTAAGATTTAGTTTGGATATTGTTTAAATAGTGGGTTATTAGTATTTCCAGTTGAAAAAGTTGGGCACTAAATTTGACACACTAAGTCAAAGGTTGAACACATTGCTAAAACTGTGTTGACCAAATTCAGTTCCTTACTTGGTAAGTTACAGTGATTTGAAGGAGTGCAGAAAATATCTGACTAAGTGGACATTTTGACAAAATGGGAATGGAAACATCAGAGATTGATCCTTTGGTTTGACTTACCAGGAATGTCTCCAGTAACAGCTTCAGTTGTTTTCAGAACTGGGTAGGTCTCTGCATGTCAGCAGTTTGTGGTTGACTGATGACTACCTGCTTGGCTTCCAGGATTGACAAGAAGCAATTTGGGTTCAAAGTAACGTTTGTGGTTGGTAGACATTGCTTGAAAATTATAGTTTGTAATACTGAATGCTTCTGGGATTTAAAATATACATTATTTGGTTGGTTCTCAAAGAGTTGGTGGTTTACTATAATGGAAAGTGTTTTGCACAGAGATTAATGCAAGGTTATCATAGATGAATTGCAGAGTAGGATCCCTCAAGACCCAGTACCACAGGACAAGAGGTCAGACAGTAGGTTCTATGAATTGTTTACTGATGATTTCTAAAGATCAATGAGCATGCTTACAGAGAGCTAATTACTGTCTTTTGTTTTGATGTAGCTGCTATTGAAGAGGATGTTGTGAGATACCAGTATGTGAAGAAGAAGGGATATGTGCGACTTCACACTAATNTTTATTAAGTATATATATATATTTACACTATACCTGTAAGTGTTCTCTGTGAGTAGTCCCACCACTTTAGTGTACTCTCTACAATATGCCAAGGTACATGTTTAGAGCTTCAAGTGTCGGGATTAATGACCTAAACAATGACCAGGAAGGAAGAGATCAGAGAGAAGGCAGAGTGAGAAGGGAATAATCCAAGGCTATACAGCAGCTTACTGACAGAAGCAGGAAAAGAACCTCACTGAAACCAAGAGCAGTCTGTCAGTCTGAGCCCATGGAGTTACAATCCCCAGAAATTGTTAGATTTGTTTCTAAAGCCTAAGCTTTATAGAACAAACCTGAATGAAAATCTTGGAATATGTTTTTACTTCCTGTTGACCCAGTTCTTAAAGTTTGAGTTTTCAAACACCTTCCCTTTGCCATTAAGGAAAGTTAATTTTAAAAAACAACAGACTGGAGTTTTTTTATAGTCTATACAGTCTGATTCTGGGGGAAATCAGTAGCTCTTAAAATAATAAATGTGGCAAAANTGTGACATGGTACTGTGCCCCATAAGATGAATTTTTGTAGATAACAACCAGAATTGGAGCTGACAGTGGAAATGTTTATTTTATATATATTTATATATATATAAATACATTTATTAAGTATATATATATATTTACACTATACCTGTAAGTGTTCTCTGTGAGTAGTCCCACCACTTTAGTGTACTCTCTACAATATGCCAAGGTACATGTTTAGAGCTTCAAGTGGTCTGGATTAATGACCTAAACAATGACCAGGAAGGAAGAGAGCAGAGAGAAGGCAGAGTGAGGAGGGAATAATCCAAGGCTACACAGCAGCTTACTGACAGAAGCAGGAAAAGAACCTCACTGAAACCAAGAGCAGTCTGTCATGGAGTTACGATCCCCAGAAATTGTTAGATTTGTTTCTAAAGCCTAAGTTTTATAGAACAAACCTAAATGAAAACCTTGGAATATGTTTTTACTTCCTGTTGACCCAGTTCTTAAAGTTTGAGTTTTCAAACACCTTCCCTTTGCCATTAAGGAAAGTTAATTTTAAAAAACAACAGACTGGAGTTTTTTTATAGTCTATACAGTCTGATTCTGGGGGAAATCAGTAGCTCTTAAAATAATAAACATGGCAAGACTTCTGATAGATGAGTGAGTTATGGCGACAGTGATGTCTCAGACGTCACTGCTTGGGTACTGTGTTTGCTTATTTATTTATACAGCCACTTCTATAAAAGGAAGAAAGTTTTCAAACCTTTGATGGTTAACTGAGATTTTTGTCTCAGGATATTTTAGGCCTGAAAGTTGGTATTTTAAAAAGGTGAAGGATGTGAACAGAGGTTTAAATGGTAAAACTGTGTCTTGTGAGCCTCACAAAGTTTAAGGGCAGTGGTGCTGTGTTTGGGGTGCCTGCTGTGAAATCCAGATACACTGGGAGAATGCATCCACTTTTGTGTGCAAGGGAAAAAAAAAGGAGCAAACAGCATAAGCCTTCTGGCTTTCCCTTCTCTTCCTTTCTCTAACATGAGTAAGAAGCAAGATATGTGTAAACATCTCAAGCTGATCTATGCAAACAGCATGAGAATCTCCACAGCAGCGTATCGTGTTAGTAATTCTGTAGGTCTCTGTTATCCCTACAGGTGTTTTCCATGCTCTGAAATAGTAACACTGTAATAAGGCAAAAAGCAGAGGATGTGAGTACAGCAATATTTAGAGGAAGTGGCAGAACGAGCAGATTGCATTGAATCATTTGTTTTGCCATATGTTCTCAAACTGGCTCCTGGCTAAAGCAGACTGACTGCAGCTATTCTTATCAGCATGGGCGTTTTGGCCACATGTGGGACCAGTGTCACTCAGTCCTGAGGACCCAGGCTCAATTGCTCATTATAAACTTCCTGTATGATATCCTTCGTGTTTCCTAGTTTTCCAGATGAATTCCTCTTCTTCCACCTTTCACACACAGTTTCTTCATGTACACCATGGAAGTGTGCACTGTTTTACACAGCCAGACATGCTCCAGTGCTGGCCTTCAGCCATTTGCTCCTTTGTGTCTATTAAATCTCTGTGAATTTAGCAGACCTTTGGCACTGCAGAGGGGAAATATATAAACATTTAGTATAAATAGGAAAAGCTTGCTGATGTATGGAGGTTTTCACAACATCCACCTTAGGTCATCATCCTAGGTCTGTGAAATCAGTTCATTCCGGGAGGCACTTGTTTTTCTCCCTTTACTAAATAAGGAGTTTGTGCTTCTAATTGTGGTTTTCCTGAATTGCACTGAGGTCAGCTCAGTGCAGACAGTGCAAACATCTTGCAAACACATAGCACATACATAGGTCACAAACATATAGCACATATGTAGATCACAAACCTATACACAAATCAGCTACCCTGAATCTATAGAGACTGCAAAGATCGACGCATAAAATGGGAAAGGGCCAAAATCTAAACATTGTTAAACACTTCCAGTTCACCCTGCTTGTGAATATGTGTGGCAGTAGTCTTAATTTAATCATATGCCAAGTTTTTATCAGCTTCTCTGCCTTATCCAGTGCACAGGCTGGACCAGTCCTGGGAGCTAATTGGAGCTGGTTTATATACAGAATTTGGTTTTCCTGTCAAAGTGTACAGTGTGGGTAAGGTCCTTGAATGCAGTCAGGGGGAACAGGACTGTACCATAATGCTCACTCAAATTAAACTGCACAGGGTTTTTTTAATTGCTGAGGGATATCCTGTGCTCTGGTCATTATGGAAGCCAACCTGGCAGTGATCATAATTTCACAGTGCTGCAAATATGTGATTATGGAGTGTTTAAGGAAGCTTGAGGATGAAATTGCTATATAAATATGACAGATCAATGCCTGTGTCCAGAGATAGGACTTGCAACATTTAAATTACATTTTAAAATAGTCTTTTGGTTTAGATTTCAATACATACTTTGAGGTGAAATCTCCTCACTAAAATAGACATACATGCTCTTTTAGATGGTATGTGTACTGAGTCTTGAATTGGATTTTCATATCTCTTGTCTGTATTTAAGCAAAATATTCTTGAAGTTGTGCTGTCAGCACTTGGCACTGCTTCTGAAATCTGCCCAGTATCTGTTGCCTTCAATATTTTCACTTCCTGTCCCTTCACAGCTCTGTTGTCTCCCTTCTTTCCCATTTTTTGTGAGCTATTTGGCAGTATGGATTGCTTGTAGCTCAGTCTATATGTACGTGAATAAACCCTTGTTTAAAAATAAATGTAGGGTTCTTCATATACTAGTACTTTAAGGAGCCAGTCAATAAGATTAATAGTGATGAAATTCTTCCTAGCACCAAAAACCTAATCGAGAAATGTTTTGTATTGATCCAGGCAGGAAATCAGTGTTGCAGTGTGATTGAAGTCATCAGTTACTTTGTGACAAGATTCAGAAAGAGCATGAAATAGGACTAGAATCCAGATTATTTTCAGTGTTTGAAATCACTTGTTCAGAGCACCAGAAAACTTCACTCAGGTTCCAGAAGGATGGAGTGTGGTTTCAATCATTGACCTGAAAAAGGGCAATAAAAAGGCTTTGGAAGATAAGCTGAATTTTTTTTTCACCCTTTCGAATTTGTGCCTCAGATGAGCAAAGGCTCTGTTCTCTCTTGGGATCATAGCAGCGTGCCTACTGCTTTTTTTTGGTCATTTGTTTTTCTCCCAATCCTCCTGTTCAGATACAGTATGTTCCTCCTGATGGGGACAAATCAGATGGCCGTTTGTAGGGATGTTTTCCAGAAGGCTGAGTTCAGCTGCATATAAGCAACATTTGTTGTATACACTAATTGGATAAAAATTGACAAAAATTCTACTTGCCAGAAGTAATTCTGGCAAGTATAGAAGATGTAACAGCATCCAGCAAGTGTTATTCTTTCAGTTCTAGTCCTATGCATGTCAAACACATAAATTCTGAAGAAATAACTGATGAAAGGCAATGAATATCACTGAATTTATTGTATTTTATTTTCTGTGATTTTTCTAGTCTCCTCAAGTTCTTTTAGTTGCTTTAATCAGGATGCTGCTGGGAACAACTGCATGTTATCCATGTGTATTCTGTTGTATTAGTCACTATAGTAATGAAGTTTTACCTTGGAGGTGGTGGAGCAGCCATTTTTAAAAATATATATCTACATACAAATTAATATGTAAATGTAATGCTGCAGAAAACCCTGTCAAAATGATGAGCACGTGGTTTGGTGTTCTCTCCCCCTTCTCTGCTGGGTGAATCCTCTGCATACAAGTGGTCACTGGGGTGATGATCTGGTGGTTCAGCACATGCCAAGAGCTGTAATCAAATGCTAATCTGTAACTGCCATGGCAGGTTTTATAAATTCTCTCTCAGGTTTAGTACTTTAAGGTTTAAGAGCATGATGGCAAAACAAAGGAGAATGTGAGATGGATGTCAAAGCTCCATCTGACACTCTACAAATGCTTTTTGAGGTTTTATGGCCTGGCAAACTCTGCTTAATGATGATGTCTTGGCATAGCTTTCCGAAGAAGTTTGTTACTCTACAAACATTGATGTTTTAATCTTTTTAGGCCCTCTGACCTGTTAAATATGCCTGTGATCTATAAATGTGTAATCCAGCCCCTATTCTTTGAAATCATCTCTCCTTTTGTGTGAGGGACTGTTCTGAAGATCAGAAGTGTGTAAACTTCTTATCCATTTCCAGTGGCAAAGAATTGAGTTGCTGAAAAAAATCCTTTGACCTCCTGGCACGATGAGGTTCTCCAGTCTTCCTGAATCTCTTATTTTCTTTCTGATTTAAACCTCCATTCTACTTGTTTCTGTCAACATGGTATTGGCACTGTCTGGGAAATAACTGGCTGATGTTTCACTAGTACCTGTTCATTTGATAATAGTAGGATTGGAGGGATGAAATACAGTGGTCTTGGCATGGTTGTAATGGCTTATTTCATATTTTTTTATCAAAACAAGCCATTAAAGGAAGAGCTGCAACTCTCAACTTGGAGAGTTTTGTCAACAGAAACTAAGAATAAATAAGGCTGTGTTTTTCCAGTAGAAGAGCTAGATACATTTTAAAAGTATGTTTGTTAGAGAAGATGTCATTACTTCTTGGTGTGTTTTTTCCTCCAAGTGGTACAATAGCAGACAGACCTATTGCTCTTTGGGGCTGAGAGTAGGATGGCTCTGCACAGCCATCTTGATGAGCTTGTAGATTGTTCTAAGTGATTGGAAGCTGATATTTTAATAGTTTTAACTTTGGGAGCATAACACCCTGTCCTGGTTTAACTGCAGCTGGCAGCTAAGCCCCACACAGCCACTCACTCACTCCATGACCAGTGGGATGGGGAAGAGGATCAGAAAAGGGGAAAACTTGTGGGCTGAGGTAAAGGCAGTTTAACAAGTAAAGCAAGAGCTGCACACACAAGCAGAGCAAAATAAGGAATTAATTTACCCCTTCCAAGGGCAGACTGGTGTTCAGCCATCCCCAGGAAAGCTGGGCTCCATCACCATAATGTTTACTGAAGAAGACAAACATCATTCTTTTGAATGTCCCCCTTCCTCCTTATTCCCACAGCTTTATATGCTGAACCACCTCTCCATGAACCTATCCCTCCTGCCCTGGGCTGTCTGTGTGTTTTCCTGGCAGCATTTGGCACTGAGTGATTGGTGGAAAGGCATTTTGCACATTTGGACCCTTTCTGCCTTCCCAGCTGCCCTGGCAAGCTGGATCTGGGAAGGGAATTGATTGTTATTGGATCGTGCCCCTTGGTTTCTGACATTTGCAGACATGAGGTGCAGACATGAGGTGCAGACATCCCATACCAGCTGTGTCTGCCACACAGTGATCCCAAACCCGAGGATGAGGTGGCTGGTTTGGAGTTACACAGCTGCTGCTCTTCATCTTTCTCTGACGTGTTTCTTGTTTGTACCTTGGCTGCTCTGATGAGAGCGGGATGACCTTGGGAGGTTGACAGCTACCAGAGCTTCTCTGTCTAGCGTGGAAATTGTTACAGGTTGCATCTTCTGAAAAGGTGGAATTTATGTACAGGCAGCTGCAGATTGATTAAATGCCTGGGAGCCACTGTGGGACCTGCGTTATTCCAAATTTTAAGCTGCTTGAGCAATTAAAGTTGCATCCTCATTTAGGCTGTACCCACTTGTCCTGTCCTGCTTGCCAGTCCATCCTCATCAGCAGCCAGCCCTGCACTGTGCTGACAAGCTCCTTAACCCTTGTGTGATGACAGATTTGGAGGGGGCAGTGACGTGGGGAGAGGATTGTTTTCTTTTCTATCACTGCAGTAAATATAAGTTAGAGGAAAAGTAGTAATTGTGGCTGACTGCCTCTGGAGAACTAGTAGTTAACACTGACAAATTAGATGAGTGAATTAGATGCCGTGTTTAATTTGAGTTGTGCTCAGCTAAACTGATTGATTGTCCCTGTGTTTGCAAAAATGTGAGAAGTAAAACTGAAGTGTGTCATCTTTTTACTGGCATCTTGTCTAAGCTGAGCATCTTGCTTAGACTTCAAAAAAGTTTTTGGTAACATCATGAACGTCAGTATTGTAGAAGAAATGCCTTTTAAAAGTGAAATTTAGCTATCTGCTGAAGTCTTTGCTAAATAGCTGATTAAATTACAGTGAATTTCTGCGTAATGAGAATGCATTAATTCTGCTCTTTGTTCTAAGCAAACTTGGAGGCTTTGAGGTAGCAAAATAGGCAAATGTTTGCTATCAAGTCAGCAATCTATTTCCCAAGGCATAGTTAGCTTGTTCTGATTCTTTTTTATTATCAGTAGGAGTCTGGCTGAATGTTTTACCCCACAGTGCCCCAATGCTTTCATGTCTCCCAGTGCTCACTCTCTGGAACTGTGCTCTTCTGATCACAGATCACAAATTGCCTGAACACATTTGCTCTTGGTTTAACCAGATTGAGAATTGTGTCCCTTAGATGAACTGTGGCTTTCTTGAACGAAATCACCATAGGCAGCTGTTGTTTGCCACCATCACCTGTCAGTGGCTCAGTCCCTCTCTCACACCGGGGAACTGTTAGCAGGAAAGTGGAGCTGGCAGGGAGTGGTGTTTAGGTCTGGAGTAAAGGTTTCTCCTGCAGGAAATGTCATGGGCTTCCCACAGTGACACTCTGCCCATGCTCTTGCAGTGGGCTTTTTGGAGTTCTGGGTTTTCTTGTCACTCTTGCTGTGAAACAAATGGAATGTGCTCATAGTTCATTGGTGCAAAGTGAAATGGGGTGGTTTAAATGGCCTTCCAGAACACTGAAACATTTACATGTTTCTTTCCTTGGCTTGGGGGAGGGAACAGACACTTGCACCTGATAGATACCTGTGTTTTGATTCCTGAAATTGTACCATTGCATTTAGCTCTGATTAAGCCCCAAATAAAGCCAAGCTTTTATTGCTGAATTCTCTTCTGTGTGATGGGTAGGCTGAGTATTGCAGATTGAAAGGTAGGGGACAAACTAAGTTAAAACCTTACCAAATCACCTCTTTATGGGCTCACGTATTAGAAGAGTTGCTGAATGAACAACTACAAGATTAAAAATGCTCTGTGTAAAAGTACATAAATGGATTAAAGCAAAACAAAATCCACCTTGCATTTTAGAGGAGATCTACGTTAAGAAAATGGAAGGCTTTGTTTGAAGCTTTAGATATTTCCATCACTAGTTCATGCCTCTCAGTGGCAGAATTCTGGCATTTGTGTGATAAGATGAAGGCTGTAGAATGCAATTTTAATTTGAGAGGAATGAGCTTTTCATTATTTCCTGCTTTGAAACATAGGGTTAATGAGCATATAGCAACGCTCTGTAGTTTAGTGCCACTACTACAGTTCATCCAATTTAGAGAGAAAAAAAGAAATAAAAGGAAAGTGGAATTAGCACAAGAAAATGATACAGATGTGCGAATGACAGCTTCTGAATGCTTAGTGTGAAATTTCCCTTCAAGGTTCATGCACATCCTCAAGGGAGGGAGCATTTTAAAATGATTAGCTCTTCACATAGTAAAGCCTTTTTCCTTGCAGTCATGGCAACAACTCAGGAGCTCTCTCCTCTTTTCCCATCTCCCGCACCTTGGCAACAGGAGTGCTGCAGGTTTTTCATCTGCTCCTGTTTGGCTCTTTGCTGCCCAGTACAGATTCTGAGTTAAGGTAACTTTCACAAATGTAATGACCCATTGTAACTAATGAGAAAGGACAGCTGCAGACTGGGAAATCAGATAGGGACCTGGCTTGGTTGGTCCCACCCTTCAGGTCTTGGCATGCAGCAGGAGAGATGAATTTTACCTGGCTTGGAGCCACCCATGCTGCCAAAATGGAAACTGAAATTGGCTTGGATAAAATCTGCATTTATCCTAGGAGCTTTTAGTAAGCAGCCAGGGTTTTTTTCTGTTTTGCTTTGGTTTTCTAAACTGTATATTCCTTTCTTCAGTGTTCTCCCAGTATCATGATTTCACAGTCTGCTGTGACTGCTGTTTTTGCAGGGTCATTCTTTGTAGCAATATCTCTTTAACTCTGAAATTTGTTTGGGCGTAGTAACTGGTAGAGTGCTGATGTTTCCATGCTACTAAGTGTGTTAGCTAAATGGAGACCTAAACCTACTTAGAAAACCATTGGGCTGTGGCCCCATGAAATATATATGTCTGTGAGCCAGCAAAGCATTTGTGGCATCTTTTGGGATAAATACTCTCCTGAATTCCTGTCTCAAAGCATTTATTAAAATTTTACTGCTTGTCTTGGGTGTGAATTTTCAGCAGTTGAAAGACAGTTATCTGGCATCTACAAAATAAATAGGGAGCACAGTTGGAGCAGGTGACTCATTTTTGGTATAAATAAAATTTTTCTTCTTACTATTTGTCATTTGGAAAAAGAAGTGTCTCTAACTGAAGGACATCATAGAGACACTGCATTCACTTACATGGTCCCAACCTGACCTAAGAAAAGGAGGATTTCTCAGTGCTCTCCTGCCACACTCTTTGGTCACAAAAGCCTTCCACAGTTTCTAAATTTTCCTTTTTAGGGCTCTCACTACATCATTCTGAGAAGATATTGCAGTAGGTTTAAAACAATGTTTTCTGTCGGTGGATTTCAGATCAGGTTGACACAGTGGCATTTTTCACTTGACTTCCTTACATATAGGTCTAAGTCATAGTCAGCAGAATAAAATAATTTAAGTAATTTCATGCTTAATGTAAAAGGGATAAAAAGGGAAAAATCGGCTGTTGCTGTTGATGCCAGTTTAAGACAAAACCAGCCAGAACTAAAAAGAGAGCCTGGAGCACCCAGTCAGTGGTGAGACAACAGGAAACTGGCGTTAGCTCCTGCATTTCCAGGTGCCTTGACCGTCCCCTCCTCCTTCAGAAATGGTGTGAGGCAAGTGTGGTGTGCAGGAAGTTCCTAAAGAAGGAGACAGCTTTGCATTCAGAGACTGGGAGTCTGACATCTGCCACAAGATCTTACATCAAATAATCAAGTTATGTTTGTTTATGTGTATTTATATGTCATCAGTCTTTGTAGCTGGAACAAAGACTTCAAAGACTGGCCTTGTTTGTGTGGTCAGTGAGGAACACAACTTCATTACTGGGGATCTGCACCTTCCCCATAAACCTCAAGCCTTTTTCTCCTGCTTTGGACAGGATGCTGCTTTTAAAAATCCCTGAAATGTGCTTAGCAGTGTGAGATTTGGCAAGAACATTAACTGCTTTGAATAAATCAGATAATCTGAGTCAGATATTCTAGATCTATGGCATGACTGAAACTGGGGTTTATTACTGATTGAATGCAAACCTTCTTATTTGTGTCCACTAAAAAGCACTATAAAAGGTAGTGGTGATGTTGCTAAGGAACTGTTTACCTGCCAAATGTATCTCCGTGATGCATGAGGTGACCATGGGAACCAATTTGGTGGCAATTATTTAAAGAAAACCTTGCAGTGAAATGACTATAGCATATATACTAAATATTTCTGGAGTTGCATTTGAAAAGCTTATTTGGGAAAGGATATAATAGCTGGAAATCCATTCAGAGAGAAGGGTCAGCACAGGTCCTGCATAAAAAATACATTACTAGAACCAGCTTTTTTGATGTATATTTTACAAACCATGTTTTGAAAATAAATAGCAAATCTCTTTAGGGTTATCAACTTTCTGCAAATTTAAATTTATTTGGTGTCCATTCCTAGGGGACTCAGTCTTTTGCCTGGTTTCATTTTTTGTAAAAAATTAATTACAGGTTGCTGTATTCCCCCTTGCAAACTTATTAACTATGTCTCTCTCTCCAAAGAGTGCTTGCCTCTCATGAGATAAAAAGCCTTAGGCTAAAAGCTGCTGATTCCATTTCTGATTCCTAAAGAAATTATTCATAAATAAACTTATTTTTATCCTTACTGACATTTTCCAGGAGTAATAACTAATACCAAAACACCAGGATCAAGGCTGTTATGATATGGTCTTATAAAGGAAGCATGTACTGCACACGTGATTCCTCAGGGGTTGAATTTTACTAGGAAGATTAAATACAAAAATCATTTTAAAGCATATTTGTTGCATTCAAAGGAAGAAATGCACGTTTACTATAAACATTGAAATTGTAGGAAAGCCTCCTGTTGCTTGATACGATTTTTATGGAATATAGTTACTTACAAGTTGTCCTCAGGATGCCACCAAAGGACATGTCTTGGTGACATTCTACCATAAAGCCATTATGGTAGCATTACCATTTAAATCAGTCATGAATTCTGTAGGAAATCTGAAATAATGGCTGGTGTAAGATTAGAATTTGCTAATTTTTTCACTTGTGGCCCAAGTGACAACTGTCATCTGCGTAGAGTAATTAAGGAATCAATATAGAGAATTTATAATGACAGGTAAAGTTTTTTTGGAAAATTAAGAGACATTTCAGTGTAAATAAAGAGGGGTGAGAATGATTGTGTTTCAGATGAGAAAATACAGAAAAATGAAGATCTATAGAGTTCCAGATGAATACTTGTATGGACTGTCTTCTCAAGGGATGGAGATTATTTCATCCTTAAATTATTCTAATCAGGCTGGCCTTGTTTTTTTTTTTCTTATAAGTCACTTCAGGTTGCATGGCTCAGTTTCTGTCTCCCAGAACAAGAGTGATGTCACAGCAGTGCAAAAGTGAATTGGTGCCTTTCACACAGACAAGTCTTGTGTGTGCTCACTCGCAGCCATCGCAGCTCATGCTGGGGCTTTTCTTGCCAGATACACAATCCAGCAATAAGGATATTTTTAAGGCCTCTAAGAACTCAGTTAGATGTATTTTTTTGTAAAACTGAAATAGATTTATGCACACAATCCACAGTGGGGCTGGAAAACATGTCCAAGTATAGAAAACAGGCTGTTTCTGTACTTGTGTTTGTATGTCTGAAGGTATTTTAGTATTGCAGAGAAGAGAATCCATGCAATTACAGTGGAAGGATGATTAGGTGGAAAGCAAAGTTTTTCAGAGGTTACTGTTTGAATGTCATGGCTCATAAATTCACTAAATAACTTTAATTTGCTCTGTAAAAGTAAATTAGAAGTTAGCAATATATGTCGCTTTTTTTTTTTAAGAGTTTTGAAAACAAATTGGGGTGTTTTACTTTTTCTGTGTTCCAGTGACTTGGGTCAGGCCCATTGTTACTTTTAAGTGGTGAAGAGACCAAATGCTTCTCTCCCAATTAGCTTCAATATGTTCTCTTTGAAAAGTGGAGCACAGAAATCAGATTCTTTCTCACACTGGTAAATTACCATTTTTCAGTGCTAGAAACCCCCCTTGGAACAGGATTGTGATGCACTGCTGGAACTCAGTTACTTGCAAGTCTTTGAGCTTGCCTGTGTTCACCATCATGATGTCAACTGGGAACTCCTGTTATCTGAGCAAATGTTCAACACTGCTTTGTGCTAATTGGAAGGTCAGGGTTTAATTTATTTAACACAGTGTGTATCTCTCCAGTGTACCTTAAAAGGTGTATTACAGACTTTTTCCTGTAGGCAGAGCCTCCATCCTCTTCGAGTCCTGCATGTTTGTTTCTTTGTGAGGTGCAAATGAAAAGTGATTCTTGTAACCACTGTAATGATTGTTTAAAGGTTGTGCTTAATTAAAACTTCTCCATGTCTTTCAGACACCCCGAACATGTGAAAACTTTATCAAATTGTGCAAGAAGAACTATTACGATGGAACAATTTTTCACCGATCAATTCGGAATTTTGTGGTGAGTATTAAAAAACTCCTGTGTATTGCACAATATTTGATGTACTCAAAATATCCTATATATTAAACTTATCTCAGGTTTAGCTTGTTCCATGCATGACAACTTGCAGTAGATGTTTATTAAATATACCACCAGGATGAGGGCTGTTCTAACCTGTGCCCTGTGTACTTGCAGCTGTTATTAACAATTGTCTCTGATTAACGCTGTCTCTGGGAGCGTCACTGCACTCAGCACTGCATTTGCTGAGCCTTGAAGAGTCCTTGCCTTGGCTCTTGTTATCTTCCCCAAGATGTGGGTGGGTGGTAATGAACAGGAGGAGAGAGAGGGAAATGCTAATTTGGATAAGTAATACTGTGGCCTGTTGAAATCCCATTCAGATGAAACTTTAGCAAACATCTGAATTTCTGTTTCAGATTGTGGTACTTGAATATTTTCAGATCATCCTTTCCTAGTGTGCTCCAGCACTGGGTGCCCAGGCTTTCTTGTGAAGGAATTAAAGAGCACCTTGTGTTCCAGAACTGTGTCTTTGATAGTCAAAGGTCTTTATTTACAGAGTTACAGTCCAGGCAGCTTAGGATTTTGTAGCTGCCCTGTAGCTTCCTTCCAGAGGAATTAACAACCTGATCCTGAAGGCAGAGCACATCTCACAGGGAACATCACTGGATGTTACATTCCATCCTGTCATTCTACAAAAAGCTTTTTCTTTTGACAGCACTGTATACCTCAGTTCATAGTTAAACTCCCAAGTAAAACTGTGCTTGTGTGCTATTTGAAATTGATCGTCACTCTCCCTCCACTGGCATTAAAACATTGAATATTATTTCTGTAGATCCTGCATATACAGTGATTAATACACTGTTTTGTTATTGAAAGATTAGTTTCACATGAGGATTTTTCCTGCAGGAGGTAGTGAGTGGGATACAGATTCAGACACAAAAAATATTCCACATTCCCCTTTCCTTGCCTTCCCATCATGTGGAGGGTTGGTACCAAAATGTAAACTGGAACTGAAAAGTTCCAAAAGCAGTGCATCAGAAGTTAAAAAGCAGGTTCTCATTCATCACACAATAAAATGATGATCTGGTTAACCCATTTGAGATTGGTTGTTTTCCCTATTTACCCATAAAAGACCTATTATTTTTATAAAACTGCCATTCTGCATATGGATAAGCAATGTCAGGGATGACAGCCAGCTGATAAATAACCTCCACATAAGTAGTAATGGTTTCCTTGTTGCTGACTTGTCAACATGACACAATATAGAACACAGAAAATTGAGAAAAATTGGCTTTTATGGTTTGTATTTAATGTCTTTCACACAGCTGCATGTGTAACACTGATTTAATTTTAATTCTGCAGATCCAAGGAGGCGATCCGACTGGAACGGGAACAGGTAAGGTTGAGTTTGAAGCAAGTAAGTTGTTCTCACTTCATGGACTGTGTTGTTACATTTACTTCCAGACAATTTTAAATTAAAAATCTCTAAATGATGGTACATGGTACATTATGTTCACTTTAAAACAGAGGTCTCATTGATATATTTTATGACCTTGTTGACTAAGTTCAAAATTTCATCTGATATATTCTCAGTCTAAAGCTTGCGCACTCTTCTGTGAAGAATTCTTGTGGCTTTTGCTTCCTTTTTCCTTCAGAAAATAAATAAATGAAAATTATAATGATTTTACAGCTGGTCTTCCAGGGCAAAGAACAAAAGAAGAAACACATTAATGCAAAGTTGCTTTCAAATTCAGTGTTAATGAAATACTTGAGACCTGCCTCAGAACTGGTGATTGGCCAGACACCATCTGTTCTCCCAGCTAGTTGCCTTGTAATGCCCAAGCTGCTCTTTTCTAACTTTTAGGGATCACTGCTACAAAATTCTTTGCATGTTCTTCCTCCCGTGGTGGGAGATGTGGGAACAGTCGTAGCAGGAACAGTCAGGAAGCAGAGCAGCTGAAGGGTGTCAGAGCACTGCCCACCACAGGAGATAGGTCATGTAATACTCTGGTCACTGCTGTAAATTTGCTCATTTTCCTCTTGCACCTTCTATCTGCCCACTTGTGGCTGTCACCAGCATCCCCAGCTCCTCGCCTGCTTAAATTTAACTCAATTTACTTTGTAAATTATGTTAGTGTGAGTTGCCCAACAACTTTTCGTGTAGTGTATATGATAATCAAGTTGCAGGATTTGAGAATAGTTAAAGGTTCAGTGCTTTGATGGCAAAAATCCATTAACAAGAATTCTTACCATTTATGCTTGGACTGTCAAATGTGATTTGATTTTTTTATAGGAAAGTTTTGCTTCGAATCCCAAAAGACATAATTAGGAATATCTTTTGAAATGAGAAATTAAAGAGGTGTCAGGAGACGGGAGAGATTTTATAGGTTGACTCAGACACCTCTCACCCATGCAGGGTGGAGTTCAGATCCTGCTGTGGAATAAAAATGAACTTGCTGGTGTCATTCCTGCTTGTATTTGTGCAAATGGCAGAAGTGCTGTAAGACAGCAGAGTTAACAGAGGAAGGGGACTGGCATCACTGCTGCTCTGAAGGGCCAGGCTCAGCTCCACTGGCTCTGCCAGTAGGAGGTGAAATGCTAATAAGCACATAGGATGAAAATCCTCCTACGTTTATTCTTTCACTTACAGAAAGGAGTCTAATGACCTCTAGTATTTTCCATCTTGTTTTTCTCCTTGTCATTCTTAATTAAATACGAGTATATCGCAGGCGAGATGTCTCGCAAACATCTGTCAGGACTATTAAAGTTCTAATGAAATGAACAGTGTGCGCTCAAATAGACATGAGACTTGCAGATTTTTAGAGACTGGCTGCAATTATTGTAGAGTCCAAATGGTGCAAATATCTTCTTTGCACCTGAATGGCTTTTATTTTTTTAAGACAATTGAATTTTATATGTCTTTACCTAATCGCTTGCTGAATATGATAATATCAGAAGAAATTCTAAATGGAGAGCCTGGTGGGCTGTAGATTGCTCTTGAACTGTCATGCCTTTGTGTTTAATACTTCAGTGAAGCTGCTTAGACAGTTCACAGAGTGCAAGTAGTCTGTCAAGATTTGTTCCTGACTACTGCATAGATCCAGGGCTCTTGACTGTGAGGCAGAAATTCCACTTGTGTGTCTCGAGCTGTGAGAAGGTGGCCAGACCTGAGGCTTGATGTTCCCTTGGCAGCAGGGCAGCCAGAGGAGGGTTCAGCTCAGCAGCACTGCCTGAGCAGGGCAGATGGACTGATGCTCTCCGGGGCTCCCGTGCTATAAAAATGTTGGTCCATTGGTGTGTGCATTATTCATGTGATTGCAGGCATTCACTTCAGGAAAGCTTTGGAGTAAAGCACTGGGATTCAGTACTTTGTACCTCTTTTGCCAGTGGCCTGTTTGTTATTCGCAGGACAAAGTCCCTTTTTTTATTTCTTCTGCTGGAAGGGATTTCAGTATTTTTTTGACTCACAGCTTCTTAGAAGAGAAAAGAAAAAGATGCACCTTTGAAAGCTAAAAAAAGTCTGTAAGATTAAATGGGCTTTAGAAGTAAATAACTTGACTTCTGTAATATCAGAAGCATATGAGAACAGAGCAGGGCTTTCTTCCCAGATATTTCAATTGGCAATAGGGAGGACTATTTGGAGGTTACCCTTTAAATGTCAATATTATAAACTGTTTCTATTACAGCCTTTTGTAGGAAGACTTCAGAAAAAAAAGAACATACTTTGTTTCCTCATCCACACAGAACCTTCTGCTTTAACTGATGATTTCTAGCTAAGAGATTTGGCCTTTTTGTTTGTTTTTTGAAAAAAAAAACCAAAAAACTCTTTTAAACTGATACATGGAAGATGCATTAAACCTCCATTTATTAAATTATTCCTGTTCATTAGCTCAGGAACTAGAACAGACTGGTTCTAATATCTTCCCACCATTTGGTTTCTGTCATCTGACATTCATCCATGTGTCAGGGTGTCAGGTTTATGGCTGCAGCCCCCAGATGCTGAGATGATCACCCACTCCATTGTTAACTAAGCCCAGGACTGTTCATGTTCTGGGTGGATTTGGGCACAATTAGTACAAGATGACAGAAGGTTACGTGTCATACACAGACTGTAACTGTGCTTTGGCTCACCTGGATTAAGTGTGCTTGTGTTTTGGAAACAGTTCACAGAGGTAAATGCCAAGCTGGTTGTCACTGTCTGTCCTCTCCCATGGCTGCTCCAGCTGAACTGGTCTCTCTGTAGGCAGCCCTGAGCCTTGCTTTGTTGTTTGATATTCAGTTCCCTGCTATGTCCTGTGTGAGTCTCTTTTGGACTGTCGTAAAAGTAAATGTGACCGAGCAGACACGCGAAGAGCAATGGATTCCTGGTACTCAGCGGTTAACCTGGAAATGGAGAAGGGTGCAAATCATCATTATGGCATCTGGGAGCTGAGATACCATCCTGGGAAAAGAGTGGAGAGCAGAGTTTTACCTCAGCATAGCTGTCAGACCTGCACTGCCAGAGGAGTACATACATGGTCCTGCAAGGCTGACACTGGTTTGGAGGACCAGACTCATTTTCCTACGGCCTTCATCTTCATGTTTCATAAGACTCCTGGAAGAAATTTTATTGTAGTTCAGCAGCTTATTTCTTCTCTAACAAAATAACCACCCATAGAGGCAGTATTCAGAGCTTTAAGCTGAGTCATGGTCATTCTTCGTAATGATTAATTATTTGAAAATGAGTTGTAGATTTGTGATGTATCTCTTTTCCTGCTGTTTATAACAAGTAAGTGGTTGAACACTGTGAGTAATTCTAACTCACGGTCGTGCAAGTGGAGCAGCTGCTCTGTATTTTCAGTGTTCCAAATAATAGAAGAAAATTTGCATGCAGAAAAAATAGGTTTAATATCCTAACCCTTTTGTATGAAAAAGAGAAAACTATATGCAAAACATCCCATTTTGTAAGCAGCACAGGCTTTTTTCAGCTACTCTTTCTTGCAACCTGTTGGAAAGTCTCACGAATCAGCCTGTGATTTATGAATCCAGGAGGGCACAAAGGAGGCACATTATAGCTGTAAAGGTCCAGGATGAAAACCACTGGTAGATGGGAATTACATTTTGTTTGGCAGCAAGAAGAGCTCCTGTGAAATGTCAGTAGCAAAGGACTCTGGACAAACTTGATCAATACAATGTGATTTCCTAAGAATTTAGGCAATTCCTAAACTCTACCGGTTTTAGAGCTCCTTTTCTTGCATGATTGAAGCTGAGCAAAAGGACAAGAGCAAGACCTTTTTATCTAGAATGTACTCCTTTCAATCTGCAGCCCCTCTGCAAATCCACTCTGGGGTTTGTGGGGTTGAGTACTATTGTCCTCTTATCTGAGAGGAGAGAAGCACTTACTGCCTGAGCTAAGGCTTTCATATTTGCAAAATGATTCCAGAATCTCACTTGGAAAGCTCTACAGAAGTGTCAGATGTTATTATGTACCTCGTTGTTCCAAATGACAAGAAGAAAATTACAGAAAGTAAGCCTTCATTTTTATGAATCAGAACCCTCCTACTTCCTTACCACTGCTTAGCAATTTTTAAGCCAGAAAAAGGAAGGATTTATTTAAAATCACAACTGTCATGAATGATGATTCCCAGCCCACACCTGGCTTTTGGAATGCTACATTTCTGAAGCTTTAGATGCATCTCTCAGGTCTTTGGAAGAAAGTTGTACAAATTCTGTGATTGTACCTCAAAAAAAATGTTATATGCTTTTAGTGGGAACAAAGACTACCAAAGATAATCTGGTTTAGTTCAAAAGACAATCTGAAAATGTGGCTTTTTTCTGTGTAGTTGCTAATGTATGATTGCTTCAGATGTCAGTTTAGATCTGTTCACCTGGTTACTATCAGCCCAAGATGCAGATACAAGACTGAATAACTAACCATGCTTCAGTACAAGCTAAATATATCTTGCCACTCTGGATAGCCACAGAAATTATTAATGTTCTCTTCTAAGAGCTGTGTGGTCTGTTTAATTTCACCTCTGTGTGAGAATGAGTTAAATATGTCTTTCATTTTAGAAAAAAAAATTTTAATGGAGAATGTGTGGAATTGTCTCCCAGCTCCCTGCAGCTTTGAATCATGAGTATCTGAGTAGGCATGTGATTTTTATTTTACAGAATTGTACAAAAACTCCTTCTGGCACCTGAAGGCATTGACACTGTACAGTTTAAATGCTGCTGAATGGCCATGTATTTCTGTGGCTGATCCCAAGTACATTTCCAGCTCTGTGCAAGCAGGAGATTCCCACGTGCAGGCTGTAATTATTCCCTACACCACCAATCCAGCCAGTGGCAGCACATGCTGGGACCGTGGCTGCTGCCATGTGAACTGATTTTTAGCACAGGATTCTTTTCCAGCACTTTTGTAATAGGATCTCAGAAACGTTTGCAAGTCCAGTAGGCACACAGCTCCACTTGGACAGAAGGTAAGCTGAGAGGGAGGTGAAGTGACAGGCAGTGCTGCCAGCCGTGAATCCAACACCCGGACTCAATTCTTGTTTTCCGTGGGCTTTGCTCGTAGGCTGGTACATCAGCACTGGGGTGAGGGGTTTGCATCATCATGACTCCAAATAGAGCCAGCAGAGATCTGTGTGCACTCTGAGCAAGATTTGGGGAGTGTCAGGAGGAGCCTCCTCTCTTTGTGGCACATACAGGGAGTGTAACATGAAAAGGCTGGAGCCGGCACTGCCGTGCTCCCACCTCCTCTGCCTGCATCCATTCTGCTTTCAGAAAATGTACAGCCACACCTCCCAACTGTGTTGAAAAGAAACACACTGAAATCTGCTAGATACTTACAAACACCTCATAATAATTAGTAGGTGTGGAACCTGTGAGTGGTTTTCCCAACTTTACATTGAGCTCTAATGTGGAGAGCAAAAGGTAAGAATGTAAAAATCCCTGTCCCAGCTGAGCATTGGGCACTGTGCTGCCGTGGCCCTAGACTGATGAGGGTCTGTACTTAATCTTCACAGAGAAAGTCATGCTGGGTTTCAGTAATTAAAAAAATGTATAGATGTGACTTGCCATCTCCTGACTTGTTCTGTCTAGTCCTGCTTCAAGCAGATACTTGAAGCCTGGAACAATTCCAGAGGTGAGCGAGAGTTTGATGAAAAGCACGTTCAGGCTATTTTTAATTTAAGGAGAATACTTTGGGGTTTTCCTTGAAAAAGATAAAAAAGTATTCCCTTTAAATTATTTAAGAAAACCCAACAAACCAAAACAACAACAAAAAGCCCCAAGCCGTGCCTGCTCTGTTGAGTGCCTTTGCAGCGTCTCCACCGCCCTTTGCCAGTCTGTGCTGCCAGGTCTCCACAGACACTTCAGTTATGTCCTTCACAGGATGTCTGGCCTTTTAGGCAAATGCTGCACAGGCCATTCCCGTTCCTGCTGCAGCTCCCAGGCAGACAGAATTAGCCTGGAAACAGCTGTATGGCAGACAGAGCAGGGACTGTAACTATCTGCTAAAATAGTGCTTATTTCCAGAGAGCCGGAATGAACCAAACTTAGCTTTCTTACATATGAGATTAATTCTGACCTGCAGTGCATGATCCAAAATGAAATCATATAAAAATAAATATTCCAAAACCTAAAGATCATGGCTCGTTGCTCCTGTCTGCAAGCTCTTGGCTCTGGTTGTTTGTTGTGCCAGAAAGAGAGAGTCTCTCTGTCATTCACATTTTTTCTCTTTCCTTTTGAATTATTTTTCTGACTAGTGAAGGCTTCAGGCTTGATTCCATTCTCTTTCAGCAGCTTGACTGTAATTCCAGCATGAGCTGGAAGCACATGAAGGGTGTAGCAGGCTCACAGGTTTGGCCACTTGCTGCTGTGTCCCATCTCAATAGACTGTGCTCGTGTTCTGATTCCTCTGAAAACTTCAGACAGCACATTCTCCTCTAGAGCTGCCTGCAACTGCACCATGTCCCTGTCACCCACTACTGGAAGAGATTGGCATGTGGGATCAAGTGATGTAATTTAGCTGATCTTAAAATATTCAATAGTCAGAGATGGCTGAAGTAACCACTGCTGTACTCCTGATTATAGAAAATCCCTACAGGGTTTGTCCCCTTTTGCCACCTCTTGTCAAACTGCAGAGCAGGCAACACTCAACTTTATTAATAGATCTTCTTTTGAATATGATTAATTGGGTTTTAAAGTGGGTCAGCTTCTTCCAGAATTTCTCACTTAGTTCCACTTGCAGCTGTCCATATGTGATGCTTTGTTTTCACGGTATCATCTGAAACTCTTTCCTCATTTAATGCACTCGTGTGATTTTTTTTGGGTAAGGTTTTCAAGAGGAGCCTTATTCATTCCTTGGTTTTATTTGCTGCTTCTGTGTGCAGCCATATCATCAAATTGCTTTCTGTGCTATGTGTGCACATGGCTGTGGAGCACCACAGATCCCTCCCTGACCTGCTGCTTCTCCTGTAATACAGTTTGGAGGGCTCTTGAGCCAGTTCTGCAGATGGACAAGTCTTGCTGCCTGCTTGGATAGCTTTGTTTGTTTTATTTTTAATACTGTCCTAAGGTGAAATATTTTTTTCATGGTTTGTCAAACAAGATTATGGATTTGACTGTAAAACTATGACTCATCTCAGCCTTCGTTTTTCTTATTAAGAATGATCCTGGAGGAAAGTGCAAATGAAAATGTCAGATCTGTCATAAATAATGTAAAAATGACAGCCAGGACGAGAGCTCTCATGGACCCTCTCCCTGTCCACAGTCACAGAAAAGAAATCAGTTTTGGAGGGCTGGGGCTGGGGCTTGTACAATTTTATCATTCTTTCACTTTCACTGCATATAAGTGTTCACATCATCCAGGTATCTAGTCCAAATATCTAAATTTTGCCTTTTAATTTGGAGCACCATATATCATCATTCTTCATTGTTTAGTCTGGGATTAAGCATTTGAACTTATAGCTCCTATTCTTAGTTGATTCTATGAATGTATTTAATCTCCCTGATATTTTATTTCCAGAAGCAGTACTATATCCAGAGTGCAATTAAACTGGTAACTCTTTGCTCTGTGTTCTGTCATGAAGCCAATTTTAAGGATTTAATGTCTCAAAAGAGTAGAATTATGGTGGACCAGGAGGAAAAAAATTAAATCTTTGACTGTTCTTCAGCACAGGGTACATAAAGCTGTTGATAAAGTGTGGTGTGTTGCAGCTGATAGTGTGGGGGCACAGAAATGTGTTGCCAGTTGCAAACACCAGATTTCAAGGTCGTGCTCAAATAGCGGCCTGGTGATAGGTGTGAGGTAACAATGTATTAACACATGGTGACTGCAAGTGCTGGAAACCTTGAATTTAATGTCAGTGCCTGTTGCAAAACACAGTGGGAGACTAATGAACACAAACATTATTCTTCTATCTTCTGTTTTGTTTGTTTTTTTTTTTTTTAAGGAGGAGAATCTTATTGGGGAAAACCTTTCAAAGATGAATTCAAGCCCAATTTGTCCCACACGGGACGTGGTGTTCTTAGTATGGCAAATTCAGGACCCAATACAAACAAATCACAGTTGTAAGTAATCATTTGCTCTTTTTGTGCTTTATTGTTTCCCTCTGGACATCGTGTCTCACTCTGTTAAGAAGAAAAATGACATTTTAGGAGCTACTCTTAAGGTTCAGTCAAGGGAAATATTCTGTCGAGTGGTGAATATTGCAGTCAGGGCTAGAGCTGCTCTTAGCCTACCTAAGAGCAAAGTGAAGAATGGCAAGAAGACTGTAGGTTTATTATATCAGCAATAATTTGTCTTTTTTGTTGTAATGATTTGAAGTTTTTGTTTATCATTTTCAGTGTCCCTCCCTCATCATTCATCACACCCCTTCACTCTGTTTAAATTTAGCTCCATATTGAACTTTCTGAAGGAATTAGATGAAACATAAACTCCATGTGAATATTAACTTCTTTTTTGTTGCCTGATTTTAAATAAATGAGAACAGATCTGCTCTGTTGAAATGTGTAGACTCAGACATGGCAGAGTGTACAATCTGGGATTGAGAATAACTTGGTTTCCAATGTACAAAAGCAGAGTGAGGACTAAATGAGGGAAAACTTAAAGAAGCTGAAGTTGTAATGGCCTTGTTCATGTGTAACATTAATATGGGTGTTTGCAGTCCTTTAAAAACATTCTGTGTCACTTTGAGCCAACTATTTTTTGGTTGCTCTGTAAGTACTGCAATGTAAAAATTGTTCTTTTATTGTGAGCCCCAGGAAAGAGTAAGAGTGTGTGTGTACAGTACTGAGTCTTGGCACTGAGGA